>CM051267.1:3070114-3137614 GCA_027921565.1 Artemia sinica | reverse complement strand
CTTTTTTCACAGGTTTTGTTCAGGGCTAAGGCTAAGCGTACTAAGATGAAACTTTGGAGGATTTTGAAGGGTATGTTCAACTAAGCCAAAAGGCACTGTGTGCATCCAGTTTATCAAAAAGGATAATCTTCAATATTTGAAGACGGGTAAGAATTGATTGATCTTAGATGTTTCTTTATTTATTTTCATTATTTTAAGGATTATTTTAACGCTCAGTGATGTTGAAGATTCATCGGAGGGCAATCAGTCCCCTTGCGCTTTTGGCCGAGTCCCCTTGCTCGATATTCCCTTTCTTCATCTCTGATCAAAACTTTTTAAACTGAATATTTCAAGGCCGTATTCAGGGGGGGGGGGGGGCTAGGGGGTTTGAACCTCCCCCCGAAATGTTTGTCTGACTCATAAAAACGTAACAAAAATGGACATAAACAAATTTTGTATGCGTTTTTGAATTTTTTTTTGTATACCCTCCCCCACAAAAAAAAAACTGGGTACGGCCTTGGAATATTGCGTATGTCTCGATTTTTTATTCTGATATAGTGTCTGAATATTCTGAATGAGACTAATTATTTAGTCTCGTGATACCTTTGGTGTTGAACCTAGTAGCATCACGAATTCAATATGAACACCGATAATTTAATTTTAAATGTGCTCGTGAGGATTGTGATCTAGTAGTAAAGAAATGAAATTTTTGATGATGTGGGGGGACGTCTTTTCTGAGAAGGAAGGATGCGATGCGTTTTTTTAGAAAATATATGCTCCTAATTTTCATGAGATTGAAATTACCCAAGAAAACTAAAATATATTGGGAATTGGGGAATATTTTATGGAACTGGAAAGCCCGAGTTTTATAAATCAATTCACGATAGAAAAGTACAATCAAGAATTCAGTTCTGTCTGAGTATATATTGGTCGACATTCAACTCGTTTCAATGATATTTTTTGCATAGCTTGTAGCGAGATGGGCATTCTCCTATTTGCCACAATTTCTCTCATTTACACAGGAATAAATTGAAGGAGGGGGGGGGGGCGTATGAATATTGTAGAGAAGTTTGATAATAAACAATAAGTGGTACAATAGCCAGGTCTTGACACCTTTGCATTGTGAACAAATGGCAGAGAAAGTACGTATAGATTTTCTACTATAGTTGTTTAAAGTTGTAATACATAAATTGCACATGTAATACCACATAAATCTGTGTTATTTACCATTTCACCGAATTCAATCGTATGTCATTTACCGTATGTATAACCGTTTCAATCTTATGTTATTATCGTTTCGACGAATGTTGTGAAATAGATTTTTATCTGGAGAAATGGCAGTATAGAAAGGAAAGCAATGGCTCAAAAGGAGGTAATTTTCACCACCCCCCCCCCCTTGATATCAAAATCAATAGTATTTTTTTTTTGCATTTCTTGTAAAATCAAGACAAAAAGAAAACAGAAAGCCCAAAAATTTCAAAAATGCATTATTTTTGTAACGTTATGAAAAGTAAAACGTCATAAAAATTACTGACGTTGAACGTCAACGTCATAAAAGTAATAAAAGTAAATTTACTTTTATCAACGTCATAAAAGTAAACCATGCCCCTCCTACATATTTGTAAATTGCCACCCCTGAGAGGTGGCTCTTAAATTCCCTTTCCCAATTCCCTACGCTAAAACAAAGTAATCTTACTTGTATTTTCCAAGGAACGTATCTGCAACAATAGCGCCCAGAATTGGTGTGAAGTAGCATAACATAATAAACACATGGTAGAGGACAGTAGCTGTATCCTCGGGGAATCCAAGTGCCTTGTTCAGGTATAAGGATAAAATAGCTAAAAGTAGGAAATAGAGAATAAATGAAAACTCAATAATTTCTGCAATGTAAAGTAAATATATCCGGGGACGGATCTATAGCAAAATCTTGGGAAGGAGGCAGGGACTGTGACAAGGACTCCAATACTTCACCAAATTAAAAAAAAAATTATGGTACTCTTGCATTATGCAGGCCTTTCGGGTTAACCGCGATAGAGTAAGCAATGATAAAACCCGTTTTTGACGTGTTAACCGCTATAGAGTAGTAGGCAATGATAGCGTGGCTTTCATTGCGTATACGATATTAAACAGTGTTTTTTTGGGGTTTACGGGGGGGGGAGGTACCTAAGTTAGGTTAGGTTACGTATTTAATATATGCTATGCTTTACCCCCCACCCCCTCGAATGTGCAAATATATAGCCCAAATTTGCTTTCTAAACTATTAAATATTCATCCTATTTTTTATTGTATTTCATTAGCATTAACCAAACTTGACTTTTTAGAAAGGCCCGCATAATGCAAGAGTACCAAAATTATTTTTAAAAAAAGAGTGAAAACAGAAAAAAAAGGAATGAGGGTGTCAAAAAAGTCTTGGGGGGAGGGGGCCGGGGTAATGCCCCTGAATACGCCGATGAATATATGAGGGGAAAATCTCCCCAAATTCGTGTCAACATAAAAACTTCGTGCGTAAATATATTTGTTTTAGTTTCGACTCCTGATCTTAAAGAGACTATTGGGGAATTGTCGACAACCTTGTATCAATGTAATAATGTAATAATAGTAATAAATAGTAATAATAGTAATAATGATTATCACCTCGTACCTCTAGTTTGGGATCAAAAGCCATTAAATCAAGCTTTAAATCAAGCTTTATCTTAAATGACAATGTTTTTGTAATTTCAGATTTTTCTCTCTATAAATCAAATATCCAATCAAAATTTGAATGAAAAGTAAATATACGACAAAAAAAATGAAAAGGAAGAAAAATAATTAAAAAAGACAAATTCAAACGAGGTTGATTTTTTCAGCAGTGAACAAAATGAAAAACACAAAGCAGATATTTTAGCAAAGGCTTCGGCTCGGTCCCAGCAGTGGCATAATGTCGTTAAATCCTGGGGGGGGGGGCAAAATTGGAGCCAATTTTCCGAAATCAAGGGGAAAATGACAGTGAAAATGAGCCATATAGTACCATAAAGGCAAAGATATATTAAAGAAAACTGACCCGTTTCTCTGGATGCTTGAATTATGCAGGCTTATCTCAGTTTTGACAAGATTTTTGAGGAAATAAATTTCAACTGGGGAAGGGGGGCAAACTGAGGTCTCGGGTGGGCAAACTGGGGTCTGAAGGGGGCAGTTGCCCTCTCTTCCCGTATCAAGTTACGGTCCTCAGTGCCAAAGAAAATAAAATGCCTTTTGAAGTAACCTGAACAGTTACCTGTCATTTTTTTTCTCCTTCTGTTCAGTTACTTAGAGACAAGGACCTATAAAGTATATATTTTTATTGCACGGTTGTCTTATACGTTAAATAGAGAATTGAATAACGTTTTAGAAAAAGAACGTTTTGAAAAACTTTTGTGTTGATTTTTATTAGGCAGATTTTAGAGAGAAAAAAGTTGTACCTATGGAGATCAAAAGTTTTAACACAGAGAAGTGGAAAGTTTACTGTTTTACTGTTGACAACTACAAATAAACATTATTTGTAGTATTATTTTCTTCAGTGCATATGACCCATTAACTGAAAAAAAAAAATACTGTATCAGAAGTTCGTGAACCACCAGTTTGAAAAATCAATAGCCACATCACCTTCCTATAGCACAATGGTTGTGACTGGGTATCACTGTCAAAGGTATCCCGGTTCAAACCTTCATAAAGGGAAGGAATTCTAAATTGTTTGCACGTATTATAATTTTTTTCTTCTGTCTAACTTTTTTCTTCCGTTTTGGAGAAAAAATAAATGCATAAATAAATAAATACATACATAATTATTGCTTACTTGTAAAGATAGTATAAAAGGCCTAAAAAACTCCCCACCCCTACTCTTTTTCTATAGTATTGAACCATTCCTGTAATAGTTTGTAATTTGGTTAATTGACGCATTCATAAGCGAATATGAATATATTTTTCAGAAGACTGTCTAGTGAAAAAATATTGCCATTTACAGCTAATTCGGGAATACTAACTATTAATTTCATTAGTCTTAATAGTAAAATTTTATTTATCATACTGCTCGAATATAACCTCAGTTTAACTTTGACGTCATTTGCAGCTTTATGAACGGAACACTGCATATAAATGTGTCACATATGTCACATATGTCAGAAAATTGAACAACAGAATTAAAGCATAATTTTTAACACCGACATATCTCTCTTTTTCTGTTTGCTCAAACAGGGATATCAGGATATTATTGTAAATCAGGGATATTAATAAAGAAACGTTTCTCCTATTTTTTGTCAAAATAATCGAATGCCTTTTTTACTCCTAGGTGTGAAGCCAAGGCGAGGCAACAAAAATGACGAAGATTGAAATCTGGCGTATCCAATAAGCCGCATACGCAAGATTTATTTTCTTTGGGAGAGGGGGGAGGGGGCAGAAGAAAACAGTTTGATAATTTGTATAAAAAGAGATTTTGAGAAAATGTGTGGTCTCGGAGACCATACCCCTACATGCTTACATCAATTCAAAATTTTATTTTAGTGTAATTTTCATTTTATTTTCAATGTTGTAATAAGTACAAAAGAAAATTTGGGCAAGGTTTATATTAACAGACTAATCAGATAGATAAAAAAAACATACCACTAGCATCAGAATTTCATCCTAAGTCCAAATATAACACTCTATTCTGTCGCAAATTATTTTCAAAATTACTTCTAAGCTTCTTTAAGTTTCATCAATTTTCCTGTTTTTTTTTCACAGAAACGTCATGGCGGCGATTCAATTTGAAAAATACTAAATTTTGCTGAAAGCTCCGATTTGAATTGAAAATATACTAAATCTTGTTGAGCAGTGATTTGATATGAAAAACACTAAATCTTGTTGAGCAGTGATTTGATTTGAGATATACTAAACAGTTTTTGAGAATTACTAAACAGTTTGAATTATTCATTTTTTTTGGGGAAAAAACTTACCACTAGCTTCAGAATTTCATCCTGAATCCAATATGGCATTCATTTCCGTTGCAAATTATTTTCAAAATTGCTACTAAGTTTCTTTAAAAAACAGCAAAACTTCTTTCATCAAAACAAACGCTTTATGGCAGCTACATATACAGTTTTATAAATATCAGATAAATAGCACTTAATGTAAACAAACTAATCACTCATATCTAACTCTTCATCATCACTTTCTGATGCATTAGGGTGTCACTAACTGGTGCTCTAGGAGCCCTATTGATTCCAGTGGGATAGAGCTTTGCAGCTTCAATCAAAAAAAAAAATTATGAAGTCAGTCTTTTCGCTCAAAAATTTTGCAGAAATAAGAAGCGCAACACATACTGCTCCATGTATGCTGTTTGCATCCCTGCGTCTTTAAGAGTGCTTTTTGAAGCGTCTCTACAGACTTTCTATATTTTGAGTATGAATGGAACAGTCCTGTGGATCAACAAAATTGGCTGAATGATTGATTTGGTAATGAGTATATCCATGGACACCTGGACTATGTACTATTAGACTCCCCATTTATCATTTTAAATTATGCTTCCAGGCTTAATATATTTTTTAATAATAGGAATTAAAGTTTCCCTGTTTCTTTAGAGGCTTTCTTGGCCATCATTCAGGGGTACAATATTTTTTTTTTGCTCTCTCTCTATTCCACCAAAAACCACTAAGTGACCTAATTTATTTAGTGGTATAAATTTGGATTAGACCTTGACACCACTCTGGCGCATCAACTGAATGCTGCCAATAAAAAGCCTGGGTTGACCGCCACCGTAGTGTCGCACCGCTGTTGGGCGCGAGTGCGGCGCGCCGTAAGTCAAACTTACGTAGAGAGAGAGAGAGTAAAAAAAAAATATTGTACCCCTGATGATGGCCAAGAAGACCTCCAAGAGAAACAGGGAAACTTTTTTTCCTATTATTAAAAAATATATTAAGCCTGGAAGTGTTATTTACAGTGATTAAATAAAAAAAAAACACAATTTTTTTTAACTGAAAGTAAGGAACGACGTAAAACTTAAAACGAACAGAAATTATTCCGTATATGAAAGGGGCTGTCCCCTCCTCAACGCCTCGCTCTTTACGCTAAAGTTTGACTTTCTCACAACTCTATTTTTTTTAAACAATAAAAAACTTAAGCGTAAAGAGCGAGGCGTTGAGGAGGAGACAGCCCCTTTCATATACGGAATAATTTCTGTTCGTTTTAAGTTTTAACGTCGTTCCTTACTTTCAGTTAAAAAAAATTGCTTTTTTTTTTTTTAAAACTTGTCATTTCAAAAACAGAAATGAGTGTTATGTTTGGACTCAGGATGAAATTCTGATGCTAGTGGTATGTTTTTTTTATCTATCTGATTAATCTGTTAATATAAACCTTACCCGAAAAATTTTTGTACTATAATTTGTTTTCAGTAAAGCGCAATGACGCAATGGGATTTATACTTTTACCGTTGGGGGAATGGGATGGACAGTAGCTCACTCTTGTTGTAGTGATCTTTGTTCGTTTTAAGCTTGAGTTGCATATTCAATTGAAGCTTTACTCGCTTTAAAGATTTTTTATTTATTCATTTATATGGTGGCTGCCGTATGTTTATTTGCTATGACTGTTTATTTAGTTCTGTTCGTTTTGGGTTTCATTAATTCTTTAATAGTAATTTCTGGTCGTTTTGAGCTTGAATTATGATAGATTTTTATTTCTGCTGGTCTTAAGTTTACTATGGCCTTTACTTTTTCTTTGAAAAACTTACTTTTTCGGAATTTTTTTTTTTAATTAATTTATAAGAAAAATTTCACAAATTGAAAAATCAGTCAGAGTATTTCCTGTTGGCTGGCGGAACTATGATTGCTAGTTAAATTGCTATTTATAACTTTAAGTTAGGTTAGCGGAAACAAGCCTCACGTTTCTTAAAAAGTTGTTTAAGGGGAAGATAAAACCCCCCGAAGCTCCATAATTTAGACTTCCTAAATAAGGATGAATTAATGCACTGTCCTTATCAAGCCGTAATGACACATTCAAAATAAACCAGTTAGTTTTATGAAGCATTTGAATGTGTCCTTGGCTTTTTGGCAAAGAATTTCAAACAGCCATTCCATGCGACGGTTTAATATGATCACAAACGAAAGAGAAAAACACTTACTTCGCATTCCATAGTAAGAAAACCGCTCGCAGAATTCATTGACAACGATGAAAAATACTGACCGGGGGTATTTGAGTTTCTGCAAAACAGGAAAAAGAATTAATGAATTTAAAAATAAAAATAGTTATAATTCTGATGTGCGCTAATCAAAAGTTCTACTCTGTACTAATGGCAGATAAATTAATTAATAATGGCAGATCTCATTCAAAAAATGCACTGCTTCTCTTTATCCCCTCCCCTAATGGATAAAAATACAGGCCACTTAAATACTAAAAATGTATTTTTACAATACGTGTGTATGCCTTTTTATTACGCTTACACGAGTTGGACAAAAATTTGGCGAGGGGAGGGGGTCAAACCCCTAACCACTATTCATAAACCATAAAAAAACTTTTTAAAAAGCGCATCAAAATGTGTTTATATTTATTTTGTTACGTTTTTATGAGTCGGGCAGAAAATTCAGGGTGAGTGGGGGCGTGCGCCCGCTCTGGCTGATTGATGTTGCCTTATTTTTTATATTTTGTTCTGAGGTTTATATTATATAGCATTAAAGTGCCAATTAGGGTTGGGGGGGGGGGGGGTAGGGACAAATTCTGTTATATATAGAAAATTGTGTGAATACTTATAGCGGGCTTTATATTAATCAGTCGGGGGGATAAGTGAAGTAATGCCCTTTGACGAATGAGATAAATAAGAATTTGCTATTTATAATTTAAACAGTTTAAATTATCATCTCAATTGGTATTTGACGAATTCATGGTTTAGCCTAATCATTTTATATCAATTCTTTACTACGGTATTAAAACAGTCGTCTAGTGTAAGATAGTCATAGTGCAAATGTACCAAAGATCATATTTAAAATAGTAATCATTTTACTATTTAAAAGCGAAAATATCCTAAAAAACACCATTTGCACTTGGAAAAAACCACCGAAGGTTTAACTTTTCAAAAGATCGCTTTTGAAAAAAGGGCCAGATTCTAAATTAGGGGCTTTTTTGTTGATCTTGGAAATAAAAATTAGCCAAATTAGGTGAATGAAACTGTCTGGGAAATTAGCCAAAGTTAGGGAAATGAAACTTTCAGAAATGTATCCAGTGTCAAAATATATCCAGAGTCTAAATGATCCCCTGGGAAGGCATTTTGAAGTACCGGCCTCCACTCCTTCCCTCCAAAGTGCATTCGCCTGTGATGACCTTTTTACAATCTATTTTTGCACGTACGAAACCTATAGAAACAAATCTGTTCCTCAAATAAGACAGAAAATATTTTCAGCATCACACGTTTGCTAAAACCTATAAAATCTATAAAATCTTAAAACTTAAACTTATAAAATAAACTATAAAAAACTTATAAAATCTATTTAGCACCCCTGCCACAAAAATGTGCCAGATCGGGCAATGCTGCTCACAACTGCCAGTTTTTACTAACTTGTTTTGAATAGGCAATTCCCTTATAATGAGACAAAACAACAATGACCTTTTCAAGAATGAATAACGAAGTATCTAGTCAGGTTTGTATTTTTTTTTCTGGGGGGGGGGAGACGACAAAAAAAAACTTTAAAATACGTGTGTATGCCTTTTTATTACATTTTCACGAGTTGGGCAAACATTTCGGCAGGGGGGGGTCAAACCCCTAACTCCTCTCATGAATACGGCCTTTATCTAGTACCTTTTGGGGATCCTCTTCATCTGTCTCTCTATCTAAAGTCCACGAATGCCTCATAATTATCACACAAAAAGTATAAACAAATTTAATGTTTCAGGTTTGACTTATGGATTTTAACTAAAGGTCAATTTGTAGCTGTAACCCGATGTGAATTTCATTCACTCTACCTGATTGATATCTCGGTCAATGCGTTACCATTATTTAAACTACTTAATTATGCATTTTAATTGAAAGTTCAGTTGCATAATTGACCTAGTATTAGCTATTCATTCTTTCTATGAATGTTATTTTATTTTTTAAGAGTTAATTCCAGTTTTAAGTTGTAATTAAAGCATCACTTATAACTAAAGCATAATTAAAACAAAATTATAAGTAGTTTTAATTAAAGCATCACTGTAGCAAATCAAAAAGGAAAACTAGGGGGGTACATATTTTCCTCTCCTTCAAAAAGGAAAAGCTTTTAAATTATCGTGTTATGCCAAAACCGCGGGGAGGGGCTTAGATTCTACTTCCCCGCCTAAGTTTTAAAAATATCCTTTTCGGAATTTTCAAAAAAATTGCCCCCCCCCCACTGGTTTTCGAAAATAATGTTTTTGTATCTTCGTTTTTAAAAAATGAAAAAATCCTTGCATCCTACATTTCCGTGGAAATGCCCCCCCCCTCTGAAAATTTTTGCTCTGGGTTATTTTTATGTCTATGTAATCTGTTTTATTGATATGTCTGTGTTATATTTCTTGTTGTAGGCTACAAACAATAGACCGTCCCCTCGTAGTTCAATCTGAGATTAGAATTCTGGAAGTGACTCTGCATTATCAGGGTTGTAACTAGACTATAGCTTTCAAGACGGTACCAGAGCGAACACATACAAGGGAGGGTGTCGTCATCCCTACCTAAAATTACTCTTCCATCTTTGCAAAAGATTGCATAATTAATTTTGAACGAGCGACTTCAGAACACGAAACTATTTATCTTACACCGTAACTCGTGGCACCAACAATAACATTAACATGCCACTAGTCCGTTTTTTTTGACAGAAAATTCTTTTATTATGGAAGAGCAAGGGAAATTATTTTTACCTTGATAAGAGCGAATCATTGCCCATAGAAATCAAAAGTTTGAACATGCCTTTTGAGAAAAATAAAAACTGACTTGTTAGGGAAATCTACATTTCTATCTGATTTAGGAAAGGTAACCGCTATTTCGATTAATTCTTAACAATAAAATGTTATTATGAAAATAAAATTTACATAAATTTTGAAAAAGAGCCCGAGACAATGGCGTCGGATTGGCGACTTGTAATATTTCCCCTAATTCGTAGAATTTTGAAAAACTAGCGCTTTACTGAAAACTCATATCATATATATATATATATATATATATAATATATATATATATATATAATCATTTTCCAGAATTTCTTGGCGCTTCTTTATTCAAATTACAAAAACAAACGTTTTTTATTACCTCCATCCAAAAAAATTTCAACATACGTGCCTAAATCTGGGGAAATTGATTCGCTTTAAGTTTTAGTGTCACTGTTTACGTTCATTGAAAAAAAATAAACTAAGTTTCCAAAAACGTGAATCCTTAGCACATATCAACTGAATAAGAAAAAAAAAAATAACCTTTTCCTTATTGGGATCTTCCGTGTCCATTTTGCCCACCGTTTTTTTTCTGAAAGATGACACTTTATTTAGGTTGGAATCTAATAGAAAGCAGGACACGAACCGCAGACATCCTCGCTTATAAATAGCAAAAGGACGACTGTTTAGTATAGCTCAAGCGCGTGCACAGGAAGTCGTTCTTTGTGTGGGAGGGGTTTTCTGAAAGAGGGGATAAATCCATCAAAACAGGATCAAACTGGCAATGCATGAGGAATCATGTAGTTTTGGAAGGAAGTTTAATTTAAATTGAATTTACCGATCGAGGTTTTATGTCGAGGGATACAACTAAGGCTAAAATCCAGTCAAGAGCAGGGAAAATTCCAATCAAGAGCAGGCAAAAAGGATTGCATCGAAAAAAATCACCAACGCTATCTGACGTTGGAGATCACCCACTTTTACAACAAACGGATTATATCAGGCTAAAAAGGAGAAGAAAAGATAAGAAAAACAGCTTTAATACAGGTTTCGGACAAAAACAAAAACAACTGGAATAAATAACCTTAAAAAGAAAATTAATACAGAGATACAGAACCAACTAAAGCTTTTCAAACATAAATTTATAAATTATATAATAAACAAGAAAAAAGGGCTTATTTCTAGTCTCAGTAGCAGGCCCCTACTGCTCAGAAAAACCGTAAAAACAGGGGGAAATGGATTTAATCAGGGGTACGCCTTTTCCTTCAAACTTAGGATGCAACTTTTGATACAATACATATGTCGCCACCAAACTGATAAATAATCACACCACTCTTATACCAACTGTACAAAAAAAAAAAAAACACTAGTCTCATTACCAGACCTGATATCTTACGCAAATAATCATAATATTACGGTTTTTTTGTCAAAAGTGATTGGAGGGAAAGCAAACTTCCTCCCAAGCCCATTAATTACCCTAAAACACACTAATCAAAATTTTGAGATAGCCATTTTGTTCCTTATAGTTAAATGGTCCCGGTAACTATGTCTTGGGGGATGTCAACCCCCTTTCCCCCCACTGCCCCTCAGGGCAAGGGCTGTAAGCTATGCAATTCGTCCATTGTTTACAAGAAAGATGGGTATGTTTGACCATTACTTTCCAAAAAGACGAAGAACATTCAGGTGATCCTTCCAGAGAATATTGAGGGGAGTGTTGAACTAAATCAAAAAACGTTATGTGTATATGGGTTTTTGCTTAAAAGCGTAACTTAGGAATGACTGAGTATATTAATTTTGAACTTACAGGAAATAATAAGAGATATGATCAATTGACCAAAAAGGCCATATTTGCACGCTACTACTACTACTAACTACTGCTATCACTATACTACTGCTACTACTACCACTAGTAACGCTAAAACGACTGCTTCTGTAGCGAGTACTAAAAAGGCTAAGGATATCGAAATGAATATCTGAGAAACCGTTGAGGGGAAAGTTGAACTAAATCAAAAACATGCAATGTGCATACAGATTGTCAAAGGGAGTATCAACAAATTTTTTGGAACAGCTTACCCCATCAAGAGGAAAGTTCCGGGCATCAAGAGGGGGATGTTCAACTGACCCAAAGGCAACATGTACATGCTACTACTGCTATTAATACTGGTACTATTAAGGCTAAGCGTCTCATGGTGAACATTTGAGAGAATATTGAGGGGAAACTTAAACTAAGTCAAAAACACACTATGTGCATGCAGATTGTCAAAAGGGCGTATCTCAAGAATGGATTTGGGTATTAAGTTGGAACTTTCAGAGAATGCTTAAAGAGGAAGATCCATTGACCCAAAGGCAATATGTGCATGCTATTATTAATATTACTACCACTGTACTTTACTACTACTACTACTACAAAACTACTGCAGCTACTACTTTCTATTGTGACTACTTGTAAGGCTAAGAGCACACTAAGACGGAAAGTGTGTCAACAGCGGGGTCAAAAGGGTGTATCAGCAATGTTTTTGGAGCGGCTTACCGTAATCAAGATGAAACTCCCAGGGTATCATAAGGGGATGTTCAACTAACCAAAACCCAACATTTACATGTTACTACTACTATTAATACTGCTGCTACTGCTGTTACTACTAATACATACTACTACTACTACTACTTCTTCTTCTACTACTGGGTATGGATTTGGGCATTAAGTTGGAACTTTCAGAGAATGCTGAAAGGGAAGCATCATTGACCAAAAGGCAATATGTGTACGCAATGCTTATACCACTACTACTGCTACTTTTACTACTACTACTACTACTACTACTACTTCCATTGCATCTACTTGTAAGGCAAAGAGTATTAAGATGAACATTTAAGGAATTTTTTCCTTAAAAAAAAAAAAGTTGAACTAAATTAAAACTACGAATGTACAGGTTATCAAAAGGTCATATCGACGATGTCATAGCAACGACTGTTTGTATTAAGTTGACACTTCCAGGGGTTGATGGTGGGGATGCTTAAGTGACCAAAAGGCATTATATTAATACTACTGCTGCTACTAGTACTAATGCTATTACTGTTAATATTACTACTAGTCCTACTACTAGAACTACTTGTACTACTACTACTGTTACTGCTATTACAACTATACCTAAGGATATGAAGGTGAAATTTTCAGGAAATATTGACGGAGAAAATTGAACTGAATCACGACAGGTTGGAGGTTGTCAAAAAGGGTGCATCAGTAATATTTGAGGGACGTTCTGGTGTGTAAAGCTGAAAACTTACAGGGCTTGTTGTGGAATATTGAAACAGTACTGAGTTAAATCAAAACACGTTATGCAGATACGGGTTGTCAAGAAGACGCATCAGCAATACTTCAGGAACGGTTTATGGGTATTAAGCTGGAGCTTTCAGCGTTATATTGAGGGGAATGTTGATGAAAACCAAAGGTGCTACGTGCACACTGCTATTAATGCTACTACCACTACCACAAATATTGCTACTACGCAAGCTAAGGGTATTAAGGTGAAGCTTTCAAGGAGTATTTAGGCGGATGTTTAACTAAATCAAAACTAACTATGAACATGTAGATTGTCAAAAGGCTGACAGAGCAATATCTCATCGAATGCTTTACCTTAAAGTTGGACTTTTCAGGGTAAGTCGTGGCGAATTTTGAACTAAGCAGAGGGCACTATGCGTACTCTACTACTACAAACTGCTGTAATTAAAAACGCTAAGGGTATTAAGGTAAAACTTTTAGAGAAACGTTTTTAAAACGAAAAAAAAACTATGTGCAAGCAGGTTTTGTAAAAGGGCATATAGGCAATATCATAGGCAGCGTAGTGGTATCATAGATGGCAATATCAGATAAACTTTTAAAGGAGCTAATTCGATTGGAAATTCTGAAGACCAGAACATAATTTTGCGCTTTACTGAAAAAAAAAACATTTTTAAATGTTTACAGTTTTTTATCTTTAATAAATAAAAATTATTAAGACTTCAAGGATTAAATATCGGTATGTGTATATTAAACTGTCAATTTACATTTATTTGTTTTTTTTTCAGTAAAGTGCAAATTATGTTATGATCTTCATAAAGCACGAGGGAAGTCAGCCATAGTCATGCCAATTTCTGCTCGTTTTTTGAGTTTGGCTCAGTTATTTATTTTCAATTTCTGTTCGTTTTGGGTTTCATTTATTTATTAATGGTGATTTCCGGTAGTTTTAACCTTGAAAAATTATTTGAATTATTTCTGCTCATTTTTGGTTTAATGTTGCTCTTTACTTTTCTTCAAAAAGCTTATTTTATAGAATTAAAAAAAAAAAAATCAATCTTACAGAAAAAGAATGGAATGCTCACAATGAAACAAAAAAACAGGTCAAAGAGGCCACACCCTGACTCTGTTACCTGAACTTGACTATAAACATCTGATAAAGAAGCAATTGAGGCACCGTGGTCCTCCCCAATCACGGTCTTCCAGACAGACATGGAGAATTTTTTTTTTTTTAATTACAATCTACAGATACAAATCTTAACCATCAAAGAATATTATTGACAACGTTTATTAATCGTGTAAGCTTACCTAATACATAGTATTTTAAGTACATAGACAAAAAATATAACAGAAAATCAAACATTAACTCAAGGCTATAACCACGATTTTTGTTCGGTGGGGGCATTTTCAGGAGGGGGTTAAAAAAAATTTTGAAAACGCATTAAAAATTTGATCATATGAATTTTGTAACGTTTTCACAAGTCGGAAAAAAATTCAGAGGGGGGGGGCAGAAACCCCGAACACCCCCTCTGCTAGATACGACTTTGCATAACCTACACTTACCATCGTCAGTCTGGCCAGTATTATACGGAGGTGGTTTGTCAAATCTCTTCTCCGATTCCGAGTTCGAAGACAAAGATGATCTTTTGACATGTTTTTTTGACGGGAGTCAAGCACAGACCAAACTAAAAGATAGTCAAGAAAATCATTATTTTGAGGACGATGTTCCATAAGATAAGGAATGAACTACTGTAATTATCTTGTCTTGGGGGAAAACACCTAAATATTTTAAGGATTATTTCTAGAAAATGTGTCACTGTGACAAGCTTTTCTGTGAAAATTCTTGACTAACAGACAATTCAATTAAACACAATTTTAATTTAACAACTTTGTTTACCCCAAGGCCGCATCCAGGGGGGAGGGTTAGGGGGTTTTTTCCAACCCCCCCCCACCCCCCCCCCCCCCCCCCCCCCCGAAATGTGTGTTCGACTTGAAAACACGCAAGAAAGATGCATATAAACAGATTTTTAATGTGTTTTTTTGTAGCACCCACCTGCCCCCCTGAGAAAAAATAACCCCTCCAACAAGAATCCTGGGTACAGCCTTGGTTTACCCTATTAAGAACATAGGCTTTAGTAGGACTTCATTGTACATTATATTAAGGATGTAGATTATATTATGGATGGCATAAATGATTCAGATATATTATTAAGGACGTAAATACTATTGTGGATGCAGATTACATTAATAAAAAAAAAGTTCTTGTTTAATTATTACAAATATATTTCTGCTGTAACTGGTTTTATGATATTTCAATTTACTGCTTGAAGTTTGTGTCGAATTTGTACTTGGTAATTATAATCTCTTGCGTTCGATTATTCAATTAAATTAGATTTTTATTTCGAAAACAAAGGACGATGTCAGAACTATTAACGAACTGAAATGACTATTTAGGACATGCGCTACCACCCCTTTCACGCTCCACTCCTCACAATAGTTCAACTATGGTGGAAACCATTTTAGAGTGTAACAAATTGCAATTTCCAATTGCCGACTAAAAGGCTTTTATTTATCATCTGCCTTTCAAAATAGTTGAACCCAAAATTTTATTTTTCAAAGAAAATTCGAATAAATGAACCCTTCAATTCTCATAGCATTGTACTAAGAAAATGAAAATATTTCTAATACATTGCTCTTGTATTAAAGCATTTATTCAGAAACACCGAGAAAGGACGGTTAGTATTTATAATTACTATTAGTATTTTTTATTATATAGTATTAGTATCGGTAATAAATATTAGTATTAGTATCAGTAATAATATTAGTATTAGTATTAGCATACGACGGTCAGTATTATTATTGTTCATACTTATTTCTACAGTCTCATTATAGTGTTACAATGGATGAAATTTTTCTAAAGAAACTTCGACATAGGTATTGAGTCAATACCAGGGCCGTATCCAGGATTTTTGTTCAGGGGGGGTTTACTAATTTTTGAATTTTTTTGGGGGGGGGGGGGGGGTTTACTAATTTTTGACTCAGTTTTCGACTAATTTTACTGATTTTTACCTAGGTTTTACTAATTTTCGGCTTATTTTCGAGTCGGTCAAAAATTTCGAGGGGGGGGGGGGGTTCAGACCGGGTAAACCCCCCCCCCCCCTGGATACGGCCTTGTCAATACTATTGACTATTTAAAACAAAATCATTTAAAAAGCAATGAACAAGAAACCCAAAGTTATTTCAAGTTTTTTAAGACTAAGAATACTTATGCAGCCAATTGATTCATGATTAAGCTTAAGGAGGGCTAAGGGCTTTTTTTTGGGGTCCTTTTTTGGAATAAACTCCTTATTTAATCTTATAAGGAATCATTGACTTGATATAAATGTCTTGGGTAGCCCTTATGGCTTCCCTGCTGTGTTTAGTGGATCCAGAAGACTTTCTTTTATTAGTCTATCCGTCTTAACACGCTACCCGTTGATCTCTATCATGCTACCCGTTGCTCTCTGACAAAATTTTGCAAGTCAGCTTTTAAGGCTCCAGATCATTCAAATAGTATTTCAGTAGCCTACATGGTAAACGGGGTAATTGATAAATTACCCCGTGGGTAACCATGAATTTTACATGCTAATTGCATGGTAAACATGCAATTAGCAAGACGAACGACTAAAAAGTAATAAATAATAAACAAAAGCAGGTTTTTTTTTTCACCCATACTTAAAATTAGGCACGTGATCAGGATGACAGTTACCTCCCCCCCCCCCCCCAATCTGAATGTTAACACTTCTTTCCAGGGAACTCGGTTTTGTAAAGGCCTTAAGGAGTCTCACGAGAACAAATGGGCTTGTATCTCCAGCAAAAGCGAAATTAGGTATGTACACCACAAAACTAAGACAATTACCCAAATATTACTATTCAACAAGTTGGGTAGAAGTCTAAACACTACTTCTCGAAGACGTTCAAAGGACGAAAACGTAAGGACTCCCCTCCCTCTCCAGAGAAACTTCTTCTGTTTTTTTCACAACTCTGTTGAGCCTTTCCGTGACGTCCCATTTGCCAGCGTCCGGTATCCAATCTTGACAAGCGCAAAGTTGACAGGGTTCTCAATCTACTGGAAAAAGATATACTCACTAGCGAGAACTTCGCGAGATTTGCGGTTTCTACCAAAGAGAGTGGATAACTAAAGCTTAGAAACACACATAACTTTTTTCGGCGCCAATTTGAGCTTGAAAAATTTTCTAGTTTTCGATGCAGATTTAAAAAAAAAGGCGCCGAATTTCATCGTGATCATCAAAAAAAGAAAACCTTAATTATTTCCTTCTCTTCAGCAGGAACATCAAAAGATCTGAATAATGGTATTAACAGTTAGATATTTAATAATGAAAAAAACTTTATAATTTAATAATGAAAGAATTTAAAATTTAATGAATTTTTCTAATGAAATAAAAATTCAAAAGTAATAAAATTTTAATAATAAAAGAACTTAATAAGATATCTAAATAATAAGCTGAGATTAATCATGCAACTAATGATAATCTGCAGTTGACTAATGGTGTCCTTGATGTTTAGTTTTGAAATCTCGCGCAAAGGGCATTTTTTTGGACTGCTATCATTTGCCCACTGAGAGGCTAAAATCACCAAGATCACTGAGAGGCTACGTGTGCCGGGCCCTTAAGAGTTGTATCTTCGGTGATTTAACATAGGAAGATAGGAATTAAAATCTACTAGCGACACTGACAGTGTGGCGTCTGGCAACTGGACTAAAAAATAACAATTTTCAAGGAAAATTGAATAATTGATCCCAAATTTTCCACTTTAATATCCTTAGTTTTAATAGCAGTAGTAGTAGTAGCAGCAATATAACTAATTTTAGTAGTCTAAGCTTTAGTGCAGCAGTAGCAATAGAATAAGTAATAATAGTTACAGTAGTTAAAGCAGTAGCATTAGGATACAAATATTTTCTTTTGGTTAGTTCAACATCCCTCCACAACAAGCCCTGTTAGTTTCAACTTCACACATCAAACTGTTCCTAAGATATTGCTGTTACACCCTTTTGACAACCTGCATACAGACAGTGTCTTGTGACTCAGTTCACCTCCCCCCTCAAAATTCCTTGAAAATTTCACCTTCATACCCTTAGGCATAGTTGCAATAGTAGTCACAGTAGTAGTATTAATAGTACTAGTAATAGTATTGAAAAGCAGCAGTAGCATTAGCACTTTGCCTTTTGGTCAGTAGAACATCCTGGAAGTTTCAACTTAATACCATTGCTATGACATTGCTGATATGTCCTTTTGATAATTTTTATCTTCATATATTTCTTGAAATTTTCATCTCAATGCTCTTAACCTTACAAGTAGTTGCAATGGAAGTAGTAGTAGCAGTAGCAAATGTAGCAGTAACTGTAGTATTAGCAGTAGTGAACACATATTGTCTTTTGGGGAGATGATCTTCCCCTTTAAGCAGTCTCTGAAAGTTCCAACTTAATATCCAAATCAACTTTTGAGATACACTATTTTGACAGTGTGCATGCACATAGCGTCTTTTGTTTTCAAATTTCCACTCAATATTGTAAATGGAGTAATGCGGTAGTAGTAGTAGTTGCAGTTGTAGTAGTATTAGTAGCATGCAAATATTGCCTGTTTGATCATTTCCTTAATTTTCCAAATTAATATACTAAGTTATTCCCGTGTTACACCCTTTTGAAAATACTTATACAAGTACCGTGTTTTGATTTAGTTCAACACTCTCCTCAACATTCTCTGAAAGGCTTACCTGAATGCCCTTTCGCTTTCTTGGAAAGTTAAGTTCAAGCATGCATACCTTTCTCAATAACATATACTATGTGTAAACAATGAACGAATTGCCTAGCTTACACCCTTGTCCTGATGAGGACAGTGGGGGAGGTTGACATCCCCAAAGACATAATTACTGGACCTTTCTACTAGGCTGAACAAAATAGATCTCCTAAAATTTCGATCGGACATGTTTTGGGGAATGATGGGCTGCGGGGGGGGGGGGGGGGGGTGATTGCCCTCCATTCAAAGGGCATTAAAACTTCCAACATTCAATCAAATAAGCTCCATCTGATCGAAAGCTTATACGACCACCTATTCCATAAAATCCTTACATGCCCCGGGCATAACTTACAATTCTTGCCCATGGGCTCTGGGAGATTGTGTCCACCCTAAAGACATTTTTTATATGAATTTGGACTATTGGTAACAAAATGGCTATCTCAATTGAATGCTTTTTCGGGAAAAGAAGATGTCAGGGAGGGGGGAGGGTAGTTGCTCTCCATCATCTTTGACTCTTAAAAGGGAACTAGGACTATATTTCTAATCAAATCTGCCCTCTTCTAAAGTTCACTAACTACCACCCCTTCAATAAAAACCTTATATGTCCCTGGGGTATATAACTTAAAACCCTTACCACCAGACTCTGGGGGATTCTGTCAACCCCAAAGGCCATATTATATGATCTTTGGGACTATTTTTGACCAGATGGCTTTTGGGGACAAAAATAGTCAAAGACAAAAATAGTCTTTGGGACTATTTTTGACCTTATCGGGTACATTTGTGGAAAATACGACGTGGAGGGGGGTGGGTGTGTGGCTGCCCTTCGATTCCTTTGACTCTTAAAAAAAAGACACTAGAACATCTGAGTTCCATTCAAATGGGCCCATTCCGGAGCTTTTACGACCACCCTTTCCATAAAAATCTTATATGCCCTTAGGGCCATAGCTTAAAACCCTTGCGCCGAGGGCTGTGGGTCGTGGTCATCCTCAAAGACATAATTTCCAGACCTTTCAACTACGCTGAACAAAATGACTACCTCAAAATTTCGATTAGATGTGTTTTGGGAAGTGATGGGCGGCGTGGAAAGGGGGCTTGCTGTGTCCCAATCTATTTTTGACTATTAAAAAGGGCACTATCCTTTTCATTTTCCAAACAAAATGAGCTTTTTTCAAAAGTTTCAACTACAACAATAAATGGCCATCTTTAAATCTATCAGATGCATTTCGGGAAAATACAAGGTGTGGGGGGGGGTATTTACCTTCCGATAACTCTGGATCTTAAAAAAGGCACTAGAAATTTTGATTAACATTCTAATGAGCCCCCTCCGAAGTCTATACGATCACCCTTTCTGTATAAACCTTACATGCCCCCAGGGCACAACTTACAACCCTTGCCCTGAGGGCTGTGGGGGGGGGGTCGTCATTCTCAAAGACCTAATTTCCTGACCTTCAACTACGTTGAACAAAATGGCTATCTCAAAATTTTGATTGGATTTGTTTGGGTAAATGGTTGGCGTTGGAGGGAGTTAGGTGCTCTCCAATCACTTCCAACTATTAAAAAGGGCACTAGCCCTTTCAATTTCCAAGTAAATGAAACCTTTTTGTTTTTACGATAATTCGTTCGATACGAAGTGTCTTGGTCTAAAACAAACAAACAAACTAAAAAAATAATATATATATATATATATATATATATATATATATATATATATATATATAATATATATATATATATATATATATATATACATACATATATATATATATATATATATATATATATATATATATATATATATATATATATATATATATATATATATATATATAATATATATATATATATATATATATATATATATATATATATATATATATCTATATATATATATATATATAATATATATATATATATATATATATATATATATATATATATATATATATATATATATATATATATATATATATATATATATATATATATATATATATATATATATATATATATAATACATTGTGCCCAAATCGCTGTTTACTTAGGCAGCACTATTGCGCTGCCCATGATTGTTTTCAGCTGAAAAAGAAACTAAAATTTTGACCACGAAATTTCGGCATTCATTCATAGCGTTTAATTTTTTTTTTAAATTAGAAACGCTTACCACATTGGCCTGCCATAATATAAAGAAAACGAACAAAAATGGGTATTTTAAGACCAAACAAAAATACTGAAAAAAACAAAGCGAACGTTTCGAAAGGACAAACTGGATCCCCTTTTCAACCCGAACAAAAATATATTTAAGGAAAATACCAAAGAAGTCAAAGAAAAAAACCAAAAACAAATGCGGAGAGTCTATGTTTGAGTGAATGAATTTTCTTTCATTGGCCAGTTGCTTGCAAGTATTCTTCGACGACAGTTCAAGAGTTTTGGATTTTGTGCAAATGGTGGATATTCGTGAATGACTTGCTTTTGGTTATAAGGTATTTAGTTTTAATTCTTCCGATTTTAACGTTCCCTCCCCCCCCCCCCCCCCCCCGAAAAAAAATCCTGGATATGACCCTGGCTCCAGCTACAGAAGCAGTACGGGAGTCACAAAAGAAAAAATGAGACATAGCAGATATGAAGAGGATTCAGATTCTTTCAGGTGGATTTTGGGAAGACTATCTCTCTTCAATAGACCGGAAAGGTGGAGCAGAGTCTTAAGCTCGGACCCATAAAGCTGTAAAAGGGAAGGGAAGGAGGAATAGGGAGCTTAGCTTTCGGCAACTGAGTGCGTACATCACAAAGTGGTGTACAATTGGAACCGACTATGTATACATCCTTAGTATATCAAAATTCTATTACGGGGAGGGCTCATCTTTAAGGATGGGATCCAATAACGAATTTTTTTTTTCATTATTTTGCAACAGAAACAGAAACACGTTATTTTGGCCCAAAAATATAAGTATATCATTCAAACGAATCAGCAGGTATTCCTTTAAAATCGGGTGAAGCTTCTGGAAGATGATTAGTATATTTGCCAGGGGCCAGCAAATTCCCCGTTTCTGCTTTTCAAAAACAATCTAAAAAAAACAGATACGAGATCTTCGAAGACCTCAGTAGCGTTGGTAGTGGGCAAAGACTCAAAGATCTGAAATTAAAATCAACAAAAAAGGTTCCTAAGAATAGATTAATTATATTCAAAATTCTATTGTTAGGCTTCGTTTTCTATTGAGAAGCGTCTCAATTTATTTACATTTAGCTATCGCGAAAGTTTTGATCCAGAGCTTTTTAAAATGTGAGGGGGACTGCAAACCCCTTGAATTCATACTGTTTAAGTTCAACTTTAATTTCTGTACAATAATTCTTCGAGAATGATAATCATCGGTGAAAAAGTGCACCTCTAAAATATTTATCTGGAGGGGGGATCTTAAATATCAAAAAATGAATTTTAATGTTATAATGTTTACATTTTTTGCCAAGAGGGCTTCCTTGGACAAATCTTATTTTTACAAGATACCCCCCTCTCCTTTCCTTTCTATGTAGGTAAAAAAATTAGAATTTATTTTTTCTGTTACACTTTAAATATTTCTGCAATAAGAAAGGAGCTGTCACGTTGTAGCCTTATAGTCGAAATAAATCCGAAAAATAATAGAAGGTTAGGGGGGTAAATTCTAATCGCCCCTGCCCCTCTACATATTTATCTGAAACTCAATGATAGTTGGGAAATTAATCACCTTAAAAGTGATTCCCCCACCCTCCAACAATCGCAGTGGATTTTTATGCTACTGTGCATAAATCAATGAAGCCTCGAATGAATCAACCCGTCATACGAAACTTTTAAATCGTATATTTGCATGGAATGAATGCATCTTAAGGGATGGACACCCCATCACGTGGCATTATTATCCCTGATTTGATTACCTTAACTCGATTGGCTATCTTTTGGCCCCTTCAGGCCACAGTTGTTGCGGTACATCAAATATGACAAAAATTGCTCCTTTACTGTGGTGTGATATCTTGTGGTACTTAATGACTTACTACTACTACTACTAACAACTCATTGCGGCACCAAGCCGCCTGAGGCCAACACAGCTACGCACGCTCCTCCTCCACCCTAATCTATTCAAAGCCATCCTTTTTTACACCCGCCCACGAAGTTCCCATTTCCTTTAAATCTTTCTTTATGACGTCCTCCCACGTCAGACGGTGACGACCTGCTTTCCGTTTAGCCCTAGATGGTTGGCCGAAAAGAACAATCTTCGGCAATCCGTCATCCTTCATCTGCAGAACGTGCCATAGCCACCTCAACCTTTCTTTCATTATAGCCCTAGAGAGCGGTACTGAACCACATTTTTCGTATAGCTTATTGTTTGAAATACGGTTAGTCAGCCGGGTACCCAGAACAATCCTTAAGCAATTTCTCTGGAAAACATCTAGCAAATCTTCATCCGCTTTCATAGCGTCCATGCTTCAGAGCCATATTTGACCACTGTCATCACTGTAGCTTCTAATATTCTAATCTTGGTTTGCAGACTTATCTTCCTATTCTTCCAGACTTTTTTACTATGAAAAAACACACCCTGAGCCTTGGCTATTTTATTTTCAACATCTTCACTGCTCCCACCATCTTTACTAATAATACTACCAAGGTAAGTGAAGCTGCCCCACCTGATCAATGTTTTCATTACCCAACGTCACCTTTTCATCTTCACTTATTCCTAGCCTTAGTGACTTAGTCTTCCTAACATTAATTTTTAAACCAATTCTAGCACCCTAAACTCGCAAAAGCTCTAAACCTTCATTCATTTTGCTCACACTTTCATCTAGGATGCTTAAATCATCAGCATAATCCAAGTCCAGGAGACATTTTCCTCCCCATTTTGATTCCGTGGTCTCCCATTGCCTTTCCTGTGCTCCTTAAGACAAAGTCCATCAAAATAATCCATATAAAGGGGGATAGAACTCAACCCTGCTTAACTCCTGATTTAATACAAAACCAGCTGCTAACCTCATTTCCTACCTTAACCGCAGCAGTGTTATTCTCGTACATAGCACTAATCACTTTAATGTATTTGTCTCGTATACCATACAAGGATAAAATCTTTCCTAAAGCTCTTCTATCAACAGAATCGAACGCTTGCTCATAATCTATAAAACTGAGGACCAAAGGTGTTTGAAAACTCAGGCACTTCTCAATTATTAGCCTAAGAGTGAAAATTTGGTCGACACATCCCTACCTTTTCTAAAACCGCACTACTCTTCTCTTAAAACTTTGTCTACGGCATCTCGCAGTCTAAAAAGTATCATATTACTAAGTAATTTACTACCTACAGAGACCAGACTAATGCCTCGATAATTACCACACTCACTTTTATCACCTTTCTTATAAAGTGGCTTAATTAAGGTTTTCCTAAAATCGCTAGGTACTTCCCCTTTTTCAAAAATAATAAACAAAATCAAAAATTCATAATCTCAGTAACTTATTTCTAACCTCAGAGTCGCCATATTTAAGAAACTCATTTACCACCCTATCGGCACCTGGAGCCTTATTATTTTTTAGTCCTTTTAGTACTGTTGCTAATTCCTCCTCACAAAACAAATCTTCCTTCACATCCAAGGTATCACAAACATTTTCATTTTCCTCTATATTTTTCCTGCAACTCTATCTCGGTTAAGCAAATTCTCAAAATGTTCGGCCCATCTCTCTTTTGTTTTTTCCTTATCGCTAATTGCGACCCCATTCCTATCTTTAACTGCGGCCAAGTCCGCATTGACTACTCCCTCTCAATTTGTTAACGTGCCAGTACAATATTTTACTATTATGCCGTCTAGCTGCATCTTCCAGATCCTCGGCAATTTTATCCATGGCCTCCACTTCACACCTCCTTAGTTCAAATTTTAATGCTTTCTCCACTTTTCTTTACATTTCTTTTGTTTTCATACGATCTATCACTCAGATAATTCATGTACAAGTCCTTTCTCCTTTCTATTAAACATAAAGCTTTTTTCACTAATATTCTTAGCTGCAGTTCTAGCTTTTCTTCCTAATACACCTTCAGCAACTTCACAAATTATTTTTCTAAAATTATTCCAACCATCTTCCACATTATCAAATTTTAAACTCTCAAGTTTAGTATTCAACTATTCCTGGAAAGTTTTTCTCAAATTCTCATCCTGGAGTCTAGCAACATCATAACTTCCCGGGAGGTAGTTACCCTTCCGATATTTCAGCTTTAAATTAACCCTTGACACTACTAGATGGTGGTCTTTACTTTTAACATCAATAACAGCACTCCTATATACCCCTAGTATCTTGTACTGATCCTGCCAGTCTTCGGTTTACTGTAACATAATTAATAAGGTTTGCTGTCTTACCATCATGTGAATACCATGTTAACTTATGAGCCATTTTATGACCAAACACCGTATTGATTATAATTAGATTGTTATACCTACAAAATTGCAAAAGTCTATATCCATTTACTGTTTTCTTTTCCTACACCAAGTTTACCTAGGCTGGGATACCATCTATCCCTATTTCTACAAACATGGGCGTTAAAATCTCCCAGTAGTAACATCATATTTCTAGCTGGGACCCTGTCTATTTGGCTCCTATAAACTGTAAGTAAAATTCATCTGAGTTACTAGTATCTCCTTCAGTCGGCTCTACAGGGGCGTATACTACTATAACTGATACCCTGTACTTTCTAGTCATAAAATGAACAATTAGTATTCTATTATTAATACCTTCCCAGCCTAAACAAGACTTAGCAGCTTCCTTATTCATCATGAGCCCTACTCCCTGTCTATGTACCCCATCCTTCCTGCCTGAGTAAACAAATTCTATATCACCTAATTTCATGCTTTCTACCCCTGGGATATGAGTTTCTGAAATTCCTAATAAATCAAGAGGTACTTAACAAGAGCACCAGAAATCCCAATCTTCGTTTGAGCGAGCCCCCCTTTCGACCTCTCTTTTGCTACAATCACCCTTGAGGAAACAAACATGCATCTGTGATAGTCCTTCACTTAAAAAAATAAGAAATATCAAATTTTGGTAGATAGGAAACTTCGAATTCTCTACTATGGAGTTCTTGGATATTCTGAATTTGATTTCATTTCATAAGGTATTCATTTCCTTTCATAAGGATTCATTTCATTTCATAAGGTAGTAATTTCATTTCATAGGGATTACTTTTCTTTTTGGGGATGGTTTACCCCATTTTCTAAACTACAAAAAAATTCTTATCCTATTAATTTTTAATAGGTAACTTGTATTTGCAGGTTACACTATGTATTTGCATGTATTTGTGGCAACCATAAATAGTAATTCTTGTTATATATACATTGTTGTTGAATTTTCTTTAGAGCTTCAGTTACTATTGGCATGAGTTACTCTTTACTTGCAAATCGCTGCCATAAGTTCTCTAATGAATATTTGGCAATGATTGTCTGCAGTAAAATGCATCATTTTTACAATTTCAATTATTGTTGATGGTAATTTTTTATATTTTTTTTTTTTTTCATTTTAAATATTTGAACAAAATAATTCTACAAAAAAGTTCAAAACCATGATTCCAGTTACAGTTTAACCCTGCAAAGTTATGAAAACGTCAATCATTACTAAATTACGAAAAATAAAAAAAAAAGACTTTCGTCTTGGATATTACTATAAAAATTGTAAACCTCAGAGGATAGTGATGAATTTTTCCCGAAGAATACCACTATTTTACCAAATTATGTTAACATATAAAAGGGACCATGTCCACAAACAAAACACTTATCTTTTAAAAGAGGTAAAAATAACAAGACAATTTTCAATAATGAACGGAAATATTCGATATTTTTCACTTTCTGTGATTAGCCCTAATGCGTGCCGATAAGAGTAAACTCATGTGTCAACTCCATAAGTCCGTTCATGGGTAGACCAAATCTAAAGCTTTTTTCCAAGGTTCAGAACATTATCAGAAAATGAGTCCTGACTTTGGCCAAAATTCCAATTTTTAATTAATTTTAACTACTTAAAAGAAGAAGAAAAAGAATAGTTACTCAAGCGATAAGAGATCTTTAAAAGAAGAAGAAGAAAACTGAAGAAAGAAAGAAGAGAAGAAAAAGAAGAAGAACAAAGAAGATAAAAGAAGAAGAAGAAAAGTGCGGAGAGTTTAGACGAAGAAGAAGAGGAAGAACTGTAAACGATAATAGAGCTATCAAAGAAGAAGCAGAAAATTGAAAGAAAAAAGAGATGAAGAAAAAAGAACAAATAAAGGAAGAATAAAATCATGGTGTTTAACAGAAGACGAATGAAAAAAAGAATAACTGTTACTCTAATGATAATATAGCTATTAAAGTCAACGAGGCACACATCTCATTCCTAATGTAGATCAATTAAAAAAAAAATTCCACAAAATAAGTTTTTCAAAGAAAAGTGAAGAACTACATTAAACACAAAATGAGCAAAAATAAAGTCAAATAATCTACCAAGCGTGAAAACTACCACAAATCAACATCGATAAATAAATGTAACCAAAACGAACAGAAATTACAATAAATAACCGAGTCAAACTCACAACGAGCAGAAATTAACATAAGTTGGGCGCAAAACCCCTATGCCTTCCCAAGGCCAGAACAAAATTTGCACTTTACTGAAAGAATACAAATGAATGTGCATTGTCAGTTTAATATACATATACTGATATTTAGTAATCAAAATTTTAATATTATTTGATTTATTAAAGTTATAAAAGCAAAAAAATTATATTTTTTTTCAGTAAAGTGCAAATTTGTGTTCTGACCTTGGGAAGGCATAGGGGGTTTCGACTAAATCACTTTCGACTATTAAAAAGGGTGCTAGCCCTTTGAATTTTAAATCGAATGAGCCCTTTTTCAAGTTTCTACGACAAAGATTTCAATAACAACCTTATATGCCCCCAGGGCATAACTTATAATCCTTGCCCTGAGGGTTGTGGGGGAGTTTCCTCCTCAAAAATATGTTTTCTATTGGGAAATCAACTACGCTGAACAAAATGGCTATCTCAAAATTTTTATTGGATGTGTTTGGGGGAATGATGGGTTGGTGTGGGGGGGGCTAGTTGCCCTCCAATCACTTTCGACCATTAAAAAGGGCACTAGACCTTTGAATTTCCAATCGAATGAGCTTTTTTTGAAGTTTCTACGACAACACCTTCTTTAAAAACCTTATATGCCCCAGGGCATAACTTAAAACCCGTGCCCTGAGGGCTGTGGGAGAATGTCCTCCTCAAAAACATATTTTCTATCTGGAAATCAACTACGCTGAACAAAATGGCTATCGCAAAATTTTGATTGGATGTGTTTGGGGCAATGGTGGGCATGGGGGGGGGGGCTAGTTGCCCTCCAATCACTTTCGACTATTAAAAAGGGCACTAGCCACTCCAATCTCCAATCGAAAGAGCCCTTTTCGAAATTTCTACGACAACTCCTTCGATACGAAGTGCCCGGTATGGAGAAAAAAAAACAAAACAAAAAACAATTGTGCCCACATCGTTTTTACTTAGGCAGCGCTAGCTCTCCCTACACGGAATAAAAATTGAACCAAAATCACAAACAACAGTGGCCTGCAATAGTAGATGGCATCACTTCTTGACTGGCAAAACTACTCCCTTTTTGAATCCCTATATTTTCCTATTTATCATTCAAAAAAAACATTTTGGCAATACAGCAAGGTCAGATTTAGCCTTTTAGATTTAGCCTGCTTCAATTTGAAGTTGGTCCTGCTTTCTTGCCATCTTGAACGGATATTTTCACCCGAAAGCAGAATCATGGCTCAGAAAAACGAAAGCTTGGCAGGACAACTTCAAAACAAGCAAAAACCATCCTTTTTGGACCTAGACAAGAATTGTGCGCAGCTTTCAGAAATGTAATGTCATATTCATCAATCCGGCATGGGGTCCACATTTTTCATAAGAACCTCAGAGGTTAGACCCTTACCATTTTCTCGCAATATAGTGAAATCGATAACATAAAAAATAGGGAAAAAAATGTAGTGTTGCTCCCAAAACACATTTATCGACAAGCACTTTTGAAACGCAAGCTACTTACTTTTGAAACAAGGCGAGTTTGTGTCAATCCAGTTCTTTTGTTTAATTAAGCTCTTATCTTGTTATGATTAGGGTCCACAATTCAAGTCAAACCAACCCGCGGTTGGTTGCACAGCAGTTGGTTCAGTAGTCAAACAGCCTAAGTAGTGTCTAAATTGGCTGTTTTCTTACCAAAAAGTTTCTATGGTCTTTCAACGAGAACGAAAATTCGACTTGGACCGTGTTTGACTGATTTGATCGTTCAGGACCTGGTTGATGTAAAAACAGATGACTGATACGACTTTACAAATGGCAGGAGGATACGCTGTCCCTCTTACAGCTCCTCTTACCCCCGTCGGGCCACCTTTATGACTTATTAGACACTGTAATTCTGTTGACTGATTCCTTATTTTAGAAAAACCAAAAGCTTTGATTGTGCATTGGCCGAATACTGGCCAACCATTCTATTCAATTTGAAAAGGTTACAATTACTCGGAACGATCGGGATTTACACAACGAGTGAATGAGGCCATAGAAATAAACAAAAGCTCATTTCCGCAAATTCAGCACCAAATAGAGATACAGGAAACCTCTATATTGATCCGATTTATGATAGCTGCAGTTTGGGGTATGTTATAATAGGTTTTTTACTTGTACGTTTTTACCTACTTCTGCTATGTTAGTTCATGTTTTTTCTTCTTCTGGAATAAATTCTTCCAAAGTAACATTTGGAAATTGAGCCTATCATTAGAATAGGCAACTCGATAATACAAAATCCACAGGTGAATGAATTAACACAGCAGGTAGATGAGATTGTGCAATAGAGCAACGCACTTTTATGTTACCACTACGCACTATATTAGCAGTAACGCACATGCTGGGTGGAATACTCAATCACTTGCAATAATTACAAATAAAAGGATTATTTTAAACGAATTTAACAAGCGATTTTCTCAGAACCACCAGCTGCGATGAAGGGGGGGGGGAATTTTTCGAAAAAATACCCCTAGTTTTTTTTTGCCCTCCCCACTAGATTTTGAATAAATACCTTTTTTGGATAGTATCATTGAGAAATACCTTTTTTTTGGTATTCTCATTGAAAAAAAGAAAATTACCCCCCCCCCCCCCCCTGGATGTTGAAAAAATAAAGTCAGCCCTTTCATTCTGACGACCTGGCCAACCTAGCGGACTCCATGGATCAGTTGCTGGAGGCGCTTCAAATTTTACCAGAAGAGGCCGCAATTGTAGGCCTGCAGGTGAACTGGAACAAAACGAAAATTATGCCCATAGACCCGTCTTCTCTTGCTATCATTTCTCCAGTCAGTCTGGACGCAACAACTAGCATAGAAGTTGTCCAAAAGTTTACCTACCTGGGATCCACGATTTCTTCAGATGGCTGACTTTGGCGTCAGCCAAAGCCAGTTCATCAGACTTTGGCGAAACCGAATATCAGTCGTTCAACCAAACTTAGAATTTTCAACGCCCTCGTCGGTTCTATGATGCTTTATGGAGCTGAGACTTGGCAAGCATCAGCTGCAACCCTAATGGCCATCGATAGATTCCAGTCGAAGAGTCTGAGGAGGATAAAAGGTCTACGGTGGGTCAACTTCGTGAGTGACGAGAAGCTGCTGCATCTCACCAAGCAGTCCCGTTTTTCTACCCAAAGAGCCGAGCATATCTTACAGTGGTTTGGACATCTACTTCGAATGCCCACTCACTTACCTGCAAAGATGATCTTCGACTTTGACTCTGTCAAAGCCGGTTGGGAAGCGACCTCGCGGCCGACCAAAGAAGCGATGGTCCGACAGCGTATCTGAGTTCCTAGCGATGGCAAATATCAGATCAAGTGAAGCGCAAACCATTGCAATGGATTGAAGTGGATGGAGGGGGGCAGACCTCACTCTCAACGCCAAGTAGCACTCCCGGCAGGAGACCTAAGTCAAGTAAGTCAAGTCTTCATTCTCGTGAATTGCTGGCTCTGATATTTATTATTACTATTAGTTTCTGGTTGGGTTTCAGTTACGTCCCGGAGTTGGCAAGACAAATCAATTGCATTCTGACTTTCGCTTTATTTTGTTACTTTTTGTTTGGACAAAAGTAGTTTGTTGCACATTAAATTAATTTAATTTGAGCATGTTCTTTTTTAATTATCTTCTATTATCTAATTATCTTTCTATTATCTTCAAACCTTATGAAAATTCTATTCTCTTTAATTATTTATTATTATCTGCACCCAGCGATGGTGAAATACTTATCTAAATACAGACACAAAATACTTGGCGGTAAATGTGTTTAAATAGTATTTCTAAATCCGTGACTTGGAATGTATTTTGTATTTAAGTACAGAAACACGTATTTAAATACCCAAAAGCATCGGCGCTAAAATATGTAAATGACAATATAGAAAGGATTATTAGTAGGGTAACCACTTGGGTTTTATTTAGGTCATTTATTTGGGTTTCTAGTCATAATATGTATTTTGAAGATAAAAAGAACATAGGATTGCTTTCCAATTCAGCTTAATGTATTGGCTAAGCCTGCAAACGGGAGGAGTGGTAGGTGGGGACCATCTCCCAAATATATTAGTCAGTGAAAATTATCATGAAAATAATGGTAACGAAACAGTAATTTAATGGGTAGGTTGAACCTTATTGATACGCCCTCTCAAATAAATGGTCCTTAGCATAGAAACATAATACAAAACAAGAAATACGAATATAAAGGCAACGGCAATCTGCATTACTCACATGCAAACACTAGTGCAACTACTTCTAATAATTCACTGTGGCACAAAGACGTCTGAGACAAATATAGCTGTGCACGCTCCTTACTCCAAAACAATTTATTAAAAGTTTACCTCTTTATCGCCTTCCAAGGAGTTCCAATTTCCTTTAAATCTTTCCTTAGTATCTCTTCCAACCACATTCGGTAACGACCTCCTTTTAGATTGGCCCTAGCGAAGAAAGTTTTTAGTTTGGCCCTAGCCATCTCGGTGGCCGGCGTTTACCCCTCCGGAAAATAACCCCCCCCCCGGAAAATCTTCCCGTAAAAAACCACCCCCCTGTGGCTGGTCGATCTCCAATCAGTTTGGACTTGAAAAACGAAAAAAAAAAAAAAAGAAAGATTATAAAACTCTCAATTTCAGACCTATTGAGCACACTCCGAAGTTTCTGCGACCATGAGGGGGAGGTGTGAATGATGAAGGGGCAGTCCCCCTCCTATACGAAATAATTTCTGCTCATTTTGGGGTTTAATATTACTCTTTACTTTTATAATAACAGCGTAGACCAGGATATTCCCAGAAATCATAAGGGAGTATATATATCAGTTTCAAATTTTGGATGCGTTCTATAAAGCTTCTTTTTATACCCTCCCCTCCCCCCCAGAAATATCCTGGTTACGACCCTAGGGATTATACATCAATTTCTGCAAACCCTCCCTTCGTCTCTTCCTTAGAACTAATTTTGTATTTATCTGATGACTCAATAAGATCTGCAAGGGCGTCGTTTGAGGGGGGAGCAGTTGCCCCCCCCCCCCATAATGTGGAGAAAAATTAATATGTATCCCATTCCCCTTGACTATCCGGATATGGACCCCTCTTGCCTCCCCCCCCCCCCCCCAAAAAAAAAATGCTGGAGATTCGCCCCTCGAGATCTGGGATGTTTTGACATTAAAATGCACCCTTTGAGGTATCTCTGGAGCTGAGGCGGGAGGGAGTAGTAGTGTACTCAATCTTTCTCTCAGTATAGCGTTAAAAAGCCGAATAGAACCAGATTTTTCGTACAGTATGTTGTTTGCCATACGATCAGTCAAACTGATGCCTAAAACCATCTGTAGACAATGCTTCTGGAATGCATCTAACAAATCCTCCCCGTCTCCTAAAGCACCCACGCTTCAGAATCATACTTGACCACTGTCATGGCCGTAGCTTTCAAGATTCTAATCCTGGTTCACATAATTATCTTTCTATTCTTCCAACTTTTTTTCAACTATGAAAAAAAAACATGGGCATTGGCTATTTTTACGTTTTACATCTTCACTGCGTCCACCGTCTTAACTATTATCATCTTTACTTTTATGAAACTTCAGGAAATGTTGAGGAAAATGTTGAACTTAAATCAAAAGCCTTTCTGTATCTAGGTGCTCAAAAGGACGTATATGTAATATATCGGGAACTGCTAAGGGTATTAAGTTGAGACTTGCAGAGAATGGTGAGGGGTTTATTGCATTAAATCAAAACACATTAAATGCATCCATGTTGTCAAAAGGTCTTATCTGAGCGTATCTATATTGATCTCAAGAATGGATGAAGCTATTAAATAGAAACTGTCAGGGGCCGCTAAGGGGGATGTTAAACTAAATCAAAATACACTATATGCATCCAGGTTGTGAAAACGGCGTTTCTTCAATATCTGAGAAACGGTTATGGGTTATTAAGGGGGGTGCTGAACATAAAGACACTATGGGCATCCATTTGTCAAAAGGGTGTATCTGCAATATTTCAGGAAAGGCTAAGATTATTTATTGAATTTTTCTGGAAATATTGATTGGGATGTGATGTCTGCAATATCTCAGGAGAAATTAAGGGTATTAAGTCGAAACTTTCATAGAATGTTAAGGGAATGTTAAACTAAAATCAAAGAAACTATATGCATCTAGGTTTTGAAAAAGGCATATCTTCAATGGCTGAAAAACAGTTAAGGTTTACTAAGCTGAAACTTTAAGAGAATGATGAGGGGGGGGGGCTGGACTTAAAGCCACTATCGGCATCCCAGTTATCAAAAGGGCATATCTTCAATATATCAGGAAAGGCTAAGTTTATTAAGTTGAATCTTTCCGGAAATATGGATTGGGATGCATATCTAAATCAAAAGACACTCTGTGCATCCAGGTTGTCAAAATGGCATGTCAGCAATATCTCAAGAGAAATTAAGGGTATTAAGTTGAGAATTGCATAGTATGTTAAGGGAGATATTGAACTTAATCAAAAGACACTATGTGCATCCCAATTGTACATAGGGCCTATGTGTAATATCTCAGGAACAGCTTTTGGTATTTAGCTGAAGCTTTCAAGATATATTGAAGAGAAAGTTAAACTTAGTCAAAAGATGCTACGTGTATCCAGGTTGTCAAAGGGTGTGTACAATATCTCAGGAACGGCACGATTTATGAAACCAAAATTTTCGGGGAATGTTGACGGGGATATTGAAATAAATCAAAGGACACTATTTGCATCCAGGATGTCAAAAACGGCGTAAATTAAGTGTTTCGAGAACGGCTAGAGCATCAAGTTTGAAGTTTCAGGGAAGAGACGGATGTTGAAGTCAATCAAAAGACATTATTTGCATTCGGGTTGTCAAAATGACGTTTTTCCACACCATACTTAGCAAACATTCACGTCAAAGTGATAAATATAAGAGTTTGAAGAGTAAGAAATAAAAACTTATTATATTAAGAACAGATAAAACTCTGCCAATAAAAAACGAAAGGAGATTAATTAAAAAAAAAAAAAAAAGATTCCGAAAAAGAAGTTTTTCAAAATAAAAGTGAAAGAGCCTTATTAAAACCACAGTTTATAGAATTAGCAGTATGATCATTCTCTATCTCTCCCATTATAAAAACCCGGACAGGGGTGCGAGTGCTCCGGAGAACGTTTTTGCAGATAGAAACATAGGCGTTATCAGATCTTTTCGCGGGTAGACAAGTCAGATTTTCTTGGAAACGAAACAAGTGGAAACCCGCTATTACGAATAATGCACTTGGTAACCATTTCTCAGTGATTGACGATAACAGACTAATCCGCTAAGGCAGAAACAAGTGGGAGGAGCTTTTTGTTCGCACCGAGACCGAAGACCAGAAATTATCTGCGATAAGCTTACTGTCTATAAACTGTGATTAAAACTTAAGACAATCAGAAATAAATCCCAAAATAATTCAAACCTAAGATGACCAGAAATTACGGTCAAAGAACAATTTGAAACCCAAAACGAACAGAAATTTAAATAAATAATCAAATGAAACACAAAGGTAAGAAGTACTGACATAGATGAATAATTAAATCTTGAGACAAGTATAAACTAAAATAAATGTTCAAATAAAACATTAAAACAAACATAAATTACTATAACCAGGAGCTTGGCTACTCCCCCCTCCTAACCGTAAACCTTCTAAAGTCTATTGCGTTCCAAGTTGCAATTAAATTAATCTTAAGCAGATCTTCGGTAAAGCACAATTGATACTCTAGCCTTTGGAAGCATTTTATTTTTCCTCGGCAGTTTCATAGCCTATAATTTTGATCATTTTTTCCTTCTTTTTTAAGCAGGTTTGCGGGCAAAAATTTGGCAAATAAACAAGATACTAAACTGCACCTATATCGAATGAGAAGAAGTAGGACAGAGCGGCCCTCCTCCCATCTGAGTCCACCACTGTGCAGAAAAAAACATATTTCGACCTTTTTTACTTGATACAATTTAAGCTCAGAAAAAAAAAGAAAAGTCTCGCCTAAAAATAGTGCAAAATATAAAACGACTATACGCACATATGCTTGAATCAAATTTGGGGGGAGAGGCAAATTCTGAAAAAAAAAGCAAAAACAGAGAAAAATTTATTATATTTTAGTAGAAGCATTAACAACCGAAGCGCTGGAGGGAAAACTTTCCCAGCCATCCCCTGTCGGTACTCCTTCGGACTGCAGCGAACAGGGAATCGTATAAGAAGCTCTACCATAGTTCAGTCAGAGGAGAAGCACCGAGTCGGCCAATCCGGCCGGATGGGAGTTAAGTAAGTAAGTAGTATTAACAACCTTAACAATCGGGAAAATGCGTATGCCCCTTCTCCCTGCGCATACACATAATTTTCTGACTTTTCCTTAATTTACTATTGCAGCCAATTCTAAGACATAGCAACGTTAAGACGTCTGAGGCTGATGCACTATAAATACCCTTCTGTTTTAGCCACTTCCACCCAACCATCTCCAGTGATTCAGCTATTGTATTCAGCCTTTCTACCCCCCCCCCCCCTTCCTCATTGAGGTCTGTTGCTAGCCTAAGGTTGTGACCAAGACATCTAAGTCACTCTTTACTGATACACATTTTGAGTAGCAACCATAATACAATAAGAGTAGGAGCTAACAACTCAAGTTGGAACGACACTCCAAAGACCATTCTTCAAAATTTCCCGAAAAGTTGGCAAATTAATAGATACGTATATAAAAACGAATGTATGTCTGTGTTTGTGTCCTGTCTGCATTACTACACTGTTCATTCGATCGCAACGAAACTTTGAAAAGTTGTCAAGTACACTCTAGCGAAGGTTTTACCCCCCCCCCCCCGCCCAAGGCCCTCTTAACACTTCACGCTGACTGAGATTCGAAACCTCAACATAAATACTTGACAGTTGCTTATGTTCACATTATTCATATTTTCTGGGTATTAATTATCCAACAACGCTCGCAGGTAAGTTAATAATCCTAACCTAATTTTCAGATACGTTTGAATTTAAAAATACGATCGTTATTTTACATGAGGGTAAAATTTTCCGGCAAATGTCACGGGAGATTTCCCAGGGCAAATTTTCCGCAGGGGGGTTTCCTCGGAGGAAGTTTCTCACAGAGGGGAATATTCCGGCGGATAGCTTTCCGCGGGGGTAATTTCACGGAGGGCGAATTTTCCGTAGGGCAAATTTTCCAAGGGAGATTTTCCTTTCTTCTGATATCGCAGCAACGCGCGACGGGTAAGCTAGTCCCCCTATAAACGTAGAAATGGCGAATCACTATACTATAACTGAAGTAAATGCAAGCTCGGCTGCGATCCTTTAAGCATGAATTCGCTTAACATAAATCACTTCGCGAACAAAAATAGAATTTAATAATAATGGCAGTAAAGCATTTAAATATAACAAAGATTGGGACAAAGCAACAAAACAGACAAACTTATCTCTTCAAGCACATTTGTATCACTCTAGATTTGTTCAAGTAGCGACGTAGAATACGGTCAACTATCCTAAAAACAAAAAAGGAGCAAATTTAGATTTTGTTAAAATCCTAGAGGGGAGGGGTCAAAACGGGCATGGCACCCCTACCCCCTAAATAAGATCTTTCTGGTTAAGTACGACAAAACGAAAAAACGCAGGGAAAAAAAAATAAAACGACGTAAATCAGACAGTGCAAAAAAAAAAACAACAACAAGTATTTCAATCAAAACGTTTTTTCAACTATACTTAGTGCAGAAATAAGAAAAAAAAAAAATATAGAGATAGAAGTCCACCAGACAATAAAAAAGCAACTAATCTTTAAAAACTATTCACAATTATGGTACAAAAGAGCTTAGATCATAGCTTTTTTTTAAACATTCGTCGTTTTATACTGTCGGGTGGACTTTTATCTACCTCTACTACTGATAACTCACAGCAGCACCAAGCCACCTGAGGCCAACGCAGCTACGCACGCTCCTCTTCTATTTTTATCTACTTAGAGACCAATCTCTTAACATTAAATCTTTTTTAAGACCTCCTCCCACCCGATTCGGGGACGACCTGCTTTTCGTTTAACCCTAGACGGTTGGCCGTAAAGGACAATCTTTGGCAATCTGTCATTGTTCATGCGCAGAGCGTGTCCTAGCCATCTCCGTCTTCCTCTCACTATAGCCCCAAGAAGTGGGGTTGAACCCCCTTTTTCGTAGAGCTTACTGTCTGTTACCACTCTCATTGATTAATTATATAAACTTAACTCACAAAATGGTGCACGGCAAGTATTTCTTGTATTTTAGTCGTGCGGGACCTTTTCATCGGCATGTGTGATTACAGTACGGCTCGGATATAACAACATTCACCACCTCCGGTATAAAAGGGCCGTTTTTTCACTCATCAATGTGCTAAGATCTTACATCTTTTGTCAGAAAAACGCTTTAAAAGTGAAATATTTGAACTAAGATAAAACATCTTTTGTCGTTTTTATGCAAACGTCTTTCATCATTCTGCTCTGATCAGCGGTCTGAGAACAGTGATGAGCATATAATCAAAGTACTCTCATCATTGTTCTATAAAGCAGAAATATGGCGTTCTTTGCATTTTTGCTAATATCAGTGAGCTGTAAGATCTTAGAACAAAGATGAGTTGAAAAAAACGATAATCTTTGCAGAAAGATCTTAGATGTAAGATCTTAGTGCTAAAAAACGGCCCTAATATAAACAGTGTGAAATGAAAATTAGCGTAAAGACATTTGGTTTCGCTAACCCTACTTTATTAGAGTTACTGAATGTCCTGGCATTTGTTGATAACATTCTCATGGTGCTAAGACATGCAATATTTGACTTCAGTATTGCGTATGAAACGCCAAGTTACGCTAGCTGACTTTCCGTTATGTAACCCCAATACGCCAAAAGCACTGACTTACCCGTCTTACTTAAGTTTTTGATTATTAGCCAACGAGAGTGAGCATTTTTAGTACTGGATTTGTGACAATACTTTCCATTCTCACTTAACAAGCTTATTGGTGAGTTGGGCTAACAAAGGTTTTTTTTGGAGCTTCGATGTCTTACGCATTTAAATTATATGCCAAAAAAACCTGCCATCTTTATAAAAAGAAGCCTACCCTTCACACGGATACGTTACTGAAACGTTGGAAAATAGCGCAATATATACTTAACCTTCCTAGCAATTGTCCATGCAGTTTCACGGTGCTAATCCTCCTAATCATTGACGTCACTATTGCCCACCAAACACCGATGATGAGCAATCTTGCCTACTATATAACGAGCCCCGGAATGCTGAAATGCACCAAAGACAACTAGAGATGCTCAGCAACGATCATCCCAGCAAATGCTCAGCAACGATCAGCGCAGCAACGAGTTAGATGATTCGCCACATAATCTCTAATGTAAAAGGGTTGGTCGAAAAGTACATCAATCTTAGCACCTGTCTAAAGCACTTCATGGAAGTAGGACCATTTGAGGAGGGCGGGGGAGGGGGCATTTCACCACTACACTTTTTTCCTCCCCCCTAGATAGCAAAAAATAATTTGTTGGTATTTTCATTGAAAAATACTTTATCTTGCTATTTTTAATAAAAAAAAAAAAAATGATTTTGAATAATATCTTTGGCCACCACCCCCTTAGATTGAAAGAAATATACACCCCTCCTCCAACATTTCCATGAATTGGCGCCATTAATTCATTAAACTAACCGGTCTAATTTCTGTCACCACTATTACGTTTGAAATGTCAAACCATAGTAATCAGAAAGTAACCAAGTTTGTTAGAATACAACAACTACACGATATAGCTTCTCCTAGCTATTAAATAAAAAAAACAAGTTTTTTAAACTGAAAGTAAGGAACGACATTAAAACTTAAAACGAACAGAAATTATTCCGTATATGAAAGGGGCTGTCCCCTCCTCAACGCCTCGCTCTTTCCGCTAAAGTTTTTTATTGTTTTAAAAAATAAAGTTGTGAGACAGAGTCAAACTTTAGCGTAAAGAGAGCGAGGCGTTGAGGAGGGGACAGCCCCTTTCATATACGGAATAATTTCTGTTCGTTTTAAGTTTTAATGTCGTTCCTTACTTTCAGTTTTAAAAACTTGTTTTTTTTTATTTAATTTCTGATCGTTTTTTAGTTAATGCAGCTTTTATTTTGGCTCACTGTCATTGAATAAGTAAACAAATTTGCATAAACATTTTACTTTTCTTTTGCTAAATGGCTGTCTCTAAATTTGGTTCTGACGTAATTTACAAATTAACTTACGTAACGAACTTCTATATTCGTATATTTTTCTTCTGGCAAAAAATACAATGTTGCAGATTTTTACAGATATGAGCTTGAAAACCTATGTAATATAGTTTTCTGATACGCTGAATCTGACGGTGTGATTTTCATTAAAATTCTTTCACTTGTAGGGGATGTTTCCCCCTCTTTAAAAAATCAGGTAAATTTTCTCAGGCTCATAGCCTTTGATGAGTAACACTAAACTTAATAAAATCTATATATTTAGAATCAGCATTATAAGCCCATTCTTTTGATACATTTATTGACATCAAAATTCCGTTTTTAAAAATTTCGATGACTATTGAACCGTATCGCTTGTTTTTTTTTATTGTTTTTTTTTATTACGTATATGTTATTACGTATATGAGGGGGTTCTCCCCTTAGCCAATACACCGCCCTTTATGTTAAAAGTTAAAAAATTTTTAATTCACAAACCCCTGAATCACAAAGGCCGTTTAATTAGAATAGATAGCTCTTTTGAAAGCACTAAAAAAAACAAAACAAAAAAAAAAAACAAAAAACTGTAGCGTAAAGAGCGAGGTATTGAATTGGGGGAGAACCCTCTCATGTACGTAATAATTTCTGTTTGTTTTAAGTTCTAATGTTGCTTCTTACTTTCAGTTGAAAATACTTGTTTTTTAAAATTTAATTTCTGATCGTTTTTTAAATAATGCTTGGAAATCCGGCGCCCCTTCATAGAAATATCCCTTACCCCAAAGCAACATCCTCCACGGAAAGATTCACCCAATAAACCCCTCCTCCATCCCCCCCCCACCAGAAAAAAAATCCTTCCTGAAAATGCCTGTATACTTCCCAATAACCAATACAATATGTAAGCAATGGGCAAAGTTCATAACTTGCAGCCCTTCCCCTGGGAACTGTGGGAGATTAAGTCATCCTAAAAGACATATTTATTAGATTTTCGACTATGCTGAACAAAATGGCTATCTCAAAATTTCAACTGGTTGACTTTGAGAAAAAAATGAGCATGGGAGGGGGTCTAGTTGCCCTCCATTTTTTGGTCACTTAAAAAGGGAACTAGAACTTTTAATTTCCGTTCCAATGAGCCCTCCTAGGGTATTCTAGGACCACTGAATCAATACGATTACCCCTGGGAAAAAAAAACACGCATCCGTTATCTTTCTTCTGGCAAAAAATAGAAAATTCCACATTTTTGTAGATAGGAGCTTGAAACCTCTACAGTAGGGTTCTCTGATACGTTAAATATGATGGTGTGATTTTCATTAAGGTTCTATAACTTTTAAGGGTTTTTCCCCCCTTTTTTCGAAAATCAGCCAAATTTTCTCAGGCGCGTAAGTTTTGATGGGTAAGATTAAACTTGATGGAACTTATGAAATCAGAATTAAAATCTGACTCTTTTGATGTATCTATTGGTATCAAAATTCCGTTTTTTTAGAGTTTCGGTTACCATTGAGCAGGGTCGCTCCTTACTTACAGTTCGTTACCACGAACTGTTTGATACTTTCGTCTATTACTAATTACCCTCACAAAAAAATAAAAATAAAAACAAAAAAATGAAAGCACATTCCAAGTACCGTCAAATAGAGTCTTTAAATTAGACTTCAACTATAAATTTATTACCTTAATAGATACCAAGTAGTATCTATAGAAGTATCTATATTGCCTGATATAGATAGTAGCATACTACATTAACCATAGATTTGTTGCCTGAATAGATATAAAGTAGTATCTATAGTAGTATCTAAAACCAAGTAGGAAAAATTGTGATGAACTCTGGAAAGGGTGATAAATACTCCCAAATATAAAATAACAAAGAAACTTCCTCTAGATTAAAAACATTGATTTTTTGGCATTCTAATTAAGAAAGTCGAAAAAAAAATTCCTCCTGCCTAAATATCGAAAAACACCTTTTTTGTATTTTCATTGACAAAAATTTAAAAATCCTTATTCCTCCTCCCCCTACAATTCGTGAATTGAGACCGTAAATAATTTCTGAGACCACACTGGCTAATCATGATAAAACAAAAAATCGCGAAGAAAAAGGAAGAAAACGAGGAAATTAACAGCCAGTGAAAAAAAATTGAAAAATTATGCAAATATTTCGGTCAAGACCTCCGCTTGACCGTCCTCAGTGCAGAATAAAACTATACAGGAATTGAGACCACTGTGTAAATAAGAGAAGATCCTAATATGGGTTAAAATCCCACTCAATCCCAAAAGAACCCTTAGCTGGTGACACGCAACAAACATCGCACAAACAAACACCGTCTGGTGACGGTACTATTCATCACCAGAGCTTTGTTCAATTACTCTTTTGGATTTTTTTCGTATTGATTACTATTTTAATCACCATTACTAAGATTCCGCAGCCACGATGCAGTGAACAATACCATAACATTTGCTTACTAATTGCAATAGTATTCGCCACATTGGCATAACAATTCGCCATAACAGTGCCATAACATTTTGCAATAACGATGCCATAACAATTACTACAACAATTTGCCACAACATTCCACATAACATTTTTGCATGGCAATGCCAAAACATTCGCTTACTATGGCTTTGAGTCTAGCCACACAACTCTTTAAATAGTAACATTACCCACTTTTTTATTACTATTCTTTTAGCTCTCAGTTATTTTCAAAAATATTTAATTCAAACATAAGTTCTATTCAAATTAAAAAAAGAAAGATATAAAATGATGACGTTGAATTGAAGTAATTTCAGTTCAGCTCATTAAATAACAATGATAATAAATACAATATATTTAAAACGTATCTAATACATCAATTGTGCACTGATAGAATGCAAAGAGAAAAAAAGACAGAAAACGACGAACTGGAAACAAAAACATATACAGTAGCTTCAGAAAAATCTGAAAGATACAGTAGCTTCAGAAAAATGATAAAAAGGGAAAAGTGTAGAGAACCTAGAGAATCAGATTTGCCCATTCATGCGCAATAACTATGGATCTAGTTTTTGTCACCTATTACCCTTACCAACAGCTAAATGTAGGTTTGCTAGGTTGTCAAATGCCGCCAGAAAATGCATTGTTGTTAAGTTGTTATAATTGTAGGCCTATTTTACAGAATACCTTAATTTCTTTAAAAAAATGAAATCCTATCAAATTTCTGCACGCGGTAATAGCCTACAAGACGATATCGTACATTTTCAATTATCTAAATTTAAATAAAAGAGAAAATAATAATACAATCATCCTTAAATTCGAAAACAACAATTCGAGGGGGGGGACTTGTCCAAATTTTATTATTAAGGTGTATTACTCATTACTGCTTCACGACGTTGATTTAGTGCGACTGAGCACACACTGCACTAACTCACCTGTGCCAAAGTGGAATTTTATTACTAAGACGTATTACACATTACTGGTTCACGATGTTGATTTAGTGCGATTAATGCACATACTACACAAATTCACCCTTGACAAGGTGGAGCTGATAAACGGAGCTCATTCGATTTTAGACCTTCCAGCATCTTTATTCTTGTGGTATCTAACCAGGCGTTGCAGGGTAACTGATTTGACAACCCAGATAACGTCACTCCTCAAGAAGAATTGTGGTTTTCGACTAAAGAACGATCCGCAAAATTCTACAATAACGATATTTGGAGCCCCCAAAACCGCTGGGGAAATACGTAAACTGGTGTATAATTTTCAACCCTGCCGTTGTACCTGAACTTTTCGGTGTTTTATCGAATTTATCCGAAAGAAAACCGGAGCTTCTCCGAAATCTCCCTCGCAATCAACGTTGTTAGTCATCTCACATTTTAATTACAATTCATGATTTTTAACTATATTTGTAATTATCATAACATTTTTAATTCAATTTTTAATCATCACATTTAAATATATTTGATGGCAAGTTTGTATTGATTTGTAATTGTTAAATTGTTCTGTATACAGTCACCAGTTCCGCTGTTAGGACCTTTTCTGGGTATCCCCCAAAGGACAAAGAATTGGAATCTCCCTGGTAATTGACGTTTTTAACTATTACATTTTCAATATTAAAAATGGCAAAATGTCGCCTTACAAAATCCTTAATGTCTTAACCAGAATAACCCTTTTGCAAATATTTGTAAACAAACTTTGCAATCCAAAAACAAAATGGCAAAATGCTTCGATAATTTGGTTCAAGCGGGATGTTCGAGTGAGAGGGGAGGAGTAGGGAGAAAGTGAGAGAAGGAAGGAAGGAGGAGTAAAAGAGAAAAGGGAGTAGGAGAAAGGAAAAAAATAGATGCTTACTCTTGGTCCTTTGATTCAAGCCGGATGTTCGCAGCTGCATCCTCAAAATACCGCCTGAAATTAAAAATGAATCATTTTGGCACGAACGGATTTAAATATGACATTTGAAAATTCGTAGTACCGAGGACAGTGGAATGAAATTCAATTGTTTGAATTGGAGAAATAGAAACTAACACAACCATATATATCTGCAGTTTTTTGGTACTAGTGGACGTGAAATAAAAAAAAAATGGTTGAAAAACCAGCAAAAAATCAGCTATAAACACATGGCACCAAACAACTTAAGAGGTTGTAGCTTTCCTTTGAAGTATAGTTGTCTTTGGGAACGAACGGATTGTTAATGATTGAATTTTAAGGCGGAAAGCGTTGTCAAATTTAACTAGTTAATTATACTTACTTATTTCAACCGTTCAACGTGGCTACACTGACAAAAATGAGACAATGCCCAAAAACTTCGTTAGGTTGAAACAACCAAAAGAAATTTTTTAGAAAATTGCGATTTTGCAGGCGAGAATAGACCTAAGATGAGTCCAGGGCACAATTTTGTATTTTTATTATTGATGTCTTTGGTAGATACATAAACCTTATAATTAGAAATATCAACTTCTCATACTGATTATCAAATAAGACTGTTTTAATAAATATTTCTACATAAAATATTTCATACCCTTAGCACTATACTATATGTCCCAAAAAAGAAGGTGGGATAATTTAAGACAAAAGAGGAATTACAAAATAAATCCCAGGTGAAACAGGACGAAATGTTTTTGCCTACAATGACTGTAATACACATTATGTTCTATTAAACACCTTTTTGTAGAGGCGTGAATGGAATTCCAGTTATTATGGAGTTACGCCCTGAGCCCACTCAGTTATGACTCCAGTTATGACCTGAGCCCACTCAGTTATGACTCTAGTTATGACCTGAGCCCACTCAGTTATGACTCAAGTTATAACCTGACCCCACTCAGGCCGAGAGGAAAGGACGAACAATGAAAAAGTCTTTCTATAAAGAATTTTAAAAGCAAAAATTAAAAACATGATCTTCCCAACTTGGAGGTTGGGAACCCCTTTATAATTATTTCTTGGTACGTCTTGAAAAAAAAAAAAAAAAATCACGCAGGTGGTCTTGGTTCCAAGCCTTCCAAATTCTACCCCTGACTTACTTGATTAAGTCCCGTCCCGGCTTTGTGGTTGTATTGGTACTTCTCTTTTAGGCAGACGATGAATTTGGCTACCGTATTTCAATCTGTCTGTCGCTAGACGTAGTAGCTGGGGCCAGTTATGGTCTAGGAAGTTATCGGTCCATCTCTTGCGAGGACAATCACTGAATAGGGCTAAAGCCAGCGAAGCTGTTACTTTTTGAGTCAGTCTGTGATGGTTCGGGGGCAACGGAGTAATTTTCGGAGGTCTTCATTTGAGACTCGATAAACGTAGATAGTTCTCGCAATGTGCCTAAGTTAGGCATTTAGTTTCAAACGCGGAGATTCTTTGCTCATCATCAGCCTTTTTCACCAAGTTTTGCTTGAGTATAAGGTGATGGGCATTATGAGAAGGGTTGAAGAATCTCACCTTTAGAGAAGTTGCTAGAGCCTTGCTTTCCCCAATTGGCAAGAAGTTTTTGCATAGCCTGGCCAAGTCTTCCCTTGATTGCTTTTGAGCAGTCTTTTTCAGAGGTTAGGATTTAATAGTCGAAGGATTTAACATTTTCTACTGGCTATATTTTTGTGCGACCAAATTTCAGTGCTGCCTAGTTTTGAAAAATTTGAGCATCACTAGAATATTTAAATGGTAATGCGTGTGAGCAAAATTACAACAAATAAAGAATTCTAGGATGTATAGTTTAATGTTTGTTAGAAGCAGCAAAAAGGCGATTGGTAAGTTCAGACGGAGTGGAAATTCAAATCGAGTTATTAAAACTTCGAAAATTATTGAAATGTTTTAGCTATAGAGTTGTATGTTGAGTGAGTTATGGTGTTCATGAACGTTTAATTGTGTTACAATGCAGAGTTATAGTGGATCATAGCATTATAGTGATTGAGTGTAACTGCATAAATGGTGTCCTAGAATTTAAAAAAAAAAAAAAAAAAAAGAATGTGGAATGTAGAATGTAGTGGCTGTTGACAGCAACAGAATAACAGCTCCAAACATAGCAGAATCTCAAAAATCCAAATATAGACATAAAATTTGAAGATTTTAATATAATTGATGGGGGTAAAAAAACCTGAAGTTTAAAACATGGTTCATAAGCCAAGAAAAAAAAAAGAAAAAAAAGAAAGAAAAAGAAAAAAAAAAAAGTCACGCTACTAAATTCCAAATTTGATTTTCTGCTTGAAACATTGAATTTATTTACGACACGTTGTAAACACAATAACAAATAGAGTATAAGAGAAGAAAAAAAAGAAAAGAAAGACAGAAAATGACAAATATAACAAAATTACAGAGGATCCTAACAAAACAGGCGAGTCACATTGAAATTAGATGAAAAATCAAAAAAGAAAAAATGTTGGGATTATAGTGTGTGTTAGAAAACAAGTCTTGTATTCGTGTTATTTCTTTTTCTTTTTTTGGAATTGATTATTATCTTGCTATCCTTTATGTTAGTGTGATTCTGCTATAATCATTTCGGTACTTGTATGATATACGTCCTACCTAATGTTCTTCTAATATGTTTCTCGGACGCTCAATCCTAAGGAAATATACCAAAGTAAGATCAACATATAATACTTTAGAAACAAATTCGGGCTATATATTTGCACATTAGGGGGGGGGGGATAAAGTATAGCGGATCAGCATGCCTAATGTGCTAGGTACAACTATTCTGCATATCATAGGCAGCGCAATAGCGCTGCCTAAGTAAAGAACGATGTTGGCACAATGTATTATTTATTTTTTTTATTTTCCATACCAGGGCACTTGGTATCGAAAGAGTTGTCGTAGAAACTACGAAAAGGGCTCATTCGATTGGAAATTGGAGTGGCTAGTGCCCTTTTTAATAGTCGAAAGTGATAGGAGGGCAACTACCCCCCCCCCACCCATCATTCCCCCAAACACATCCAATAAAAATTTTGAGATAGCCATTTTGTTCAGCATAGTTGATTTCCAGATAGAAAATATGTTTTTGAGGAGGACACTCCCCCACAACCCTCAAGGCAAGGGTTTTAAGTTATGCCCTGGGGGCATATAAGAACAATGTTGGCAAAATGTATTATTTATTATTTTTTTCCTTTAGAGCAGGGCACTTCGTATCGAAGAAGTTGCCGTAGAAACTTCGAAAAGGATTCATTCAATTGGAAATTGGAGTGGCTTGTGCCCTTTTTAATAGTCAAAAGTGATTGAAAGGAAACTAACACCCCTTCCACGCCCACCATTTCCCGAGACACATCCAATCAAAATTTTGAGATAGCCATTTTGTTCAGCGTAGTTGATTTCCAAACAGAAATTATGCTTTTGAGAAGGACACTCCACCATAGCCTTCACGGCAAGGGTTGTAAGTTATGCCCTGGGGGCATATAAGGTTTTTATAGAAGGCGTTGTCGTAGAAACTTCAAAAAAGGCTCATTCGATTGGAAATTCAAGGGGCTATTGCCGTTTTTAATAGTCGAAAGTAATTGGAGGGCAACTAACCCCCCTCTCACGCCCATCTTTTTCCCAAACACATTCAATCAAAATTTTGAGATAGCCATTTTAGTCAACGTAGTTTTAAATTCTGGAGATTAGGTCTTTGAGGATGACGACCCCGCCCCCCCCACAGCCCTCAGGGCAAGCGTTGTAAGTTATGCCCTGGGGGCATATAAGGTTTTTATAGAACGCGTTGTCGAAGCAACTTCAAAAAGGGCTCATTAGATTGGAAATTGAAATGATTAGTGCCCTTTTTAATAGTCGAAAGTTATTGGAAGGCAACTCACACCCCTTCCACGCCCACCATTCCCCAAACATATCCAATAAAAATTTTGACGTAGCCATTTTTTATTCCACGCAGTTTAAAGTTCAGGAAATTACACCATTGAGCAGGACGCTCCCCCCACAGTCTTCAGGGCAAGGGTTATAAGTTATGCACTGGGGGCATATAAAGTTTTTATTGAAATCTTTGTCGTAGAAACTTGAAAAAGGGCTCATTCAATTGGAAATTCAAAGGTCTAGTGCCCTTTTTAATAGTCGAAAGTAATTTGAGGGCAACTAACCCCCCTCTCACGCCCACCTTTTCACCAAACACATCCAATCAAAATTTATAGATAGCCATTTTGTTCAGCGTAGTTGATTTCCAGATAGAAATTATGTTTTTGAGGAGGACACTCCCCCACAGCCCTCAGGGCAAGGGTAGTAAGTTATGTCCTGGGGGCATATAAGGTTTTTATAGAACATGTTGTGGTAGAAACTTCAAAAAGGGCTCATTCGATTGGAAATTGAAATGGCTAGTGCCCTGTTTAATAGTCGAAGGCGATTGGAAGGCAACTAACACCCCTTCCACGCCCACCATTCCCCAAACACATCCAATCAAAATTTTGAGGTAGCCATTTTGTTCCACGCAGTTTAAAGTTCAGGAAATTGTACCTTTGAGCAGGACAATCCCACCACAGTCTTCAGGGCAAGGGTTATAAGTTATGCCCTGGGGGCGTATAAGGTTTTTATTGAAATCTATGTCGTAGCAACTTGAAAAAGGGCTCATTCGATTGGAAATTCAAAGGGCTAGTGCCCTTTTTAATAGTCGAAAGTGATTTAAGGGCAACTAATCCCCCTATCACGCCCACCTTTTCCCCAAACACATCAAATCACAATTTTGAGATAGCCATTTTGTTTCACGCAGTTTAAAGTTCAGAAAATTATACCTTTGAGCAGGACATTCCCCCCACAGTCTTCAGGTCAAGGGTTATATGTTATGCCCTGGGGGCATATAAGTTTTTATTGAAATCTTTGTCATAGAAACTTGAAAAAGAGCTGTTTCGATTGAAAATTCAAAGGGTTAGTGCCCTTTTTAATAGTCGAAAGTGATTTGAGGGCAACTAACCCCCCCCTCTCACGCCCATTTTTTCTCCAAAACACATCCAATAAAAATTTTTAGATAGCCATTTTTATTCAACGTAGTTGGAAGTTTTGGAAATTAGGGCTTTAAGGATGGCAACCCCTTCTCCCCACAACCCTCAGGGCAAGGATTGTAAGTTATGCCCTGGGGGTTTATAGAAAGTTTTTATATAGAAAGTAATGTTGTAAAAACATCAAAAGGGCTCATTCAATTGGAAATTGAAAGGGCTAGTGCTCTTTTAATAGTCAAAAGCGATTGAAGGGCAATTAACCCCCCCTCTCACGCCCACCATTTCCCCAAACACATCCAATCAAAATTTCGAGATATCCATTTTGTTCAACGTAATCGAACGTTCTGTAAATTAGGTCTTTTAGGATGATAACTCCCTCAGAGCCTTCAGTGCAAGGGTTGTAAGTTATGCCCTGGGGGCATATAAGGTTTATATAGAAAGTTGTTGTAGAAAATTCAAAAAGGACTCATTTGTTTGGAAATTGAAACTGCCCTTTTTAATTTTCAAAAGTGAGTGGAGAGTAATTGACCCCCCTCTCACGCCCACCATTTCCCAAACATATTCAATCCAAGTTTAGAGATAGCCATTTTGTTCAACGTAGTTGAAAGTTCTGGAAATTATGTATTTAAGGATGAGAACCCCCCAGAGCCCCCAGGGCAAAGGTTGTAAGTTATGCCCTGGTGGCATATAAGGCTTTTATAGATAGAGTTGTCGTAAAAAAACTTCAAAAGGGGCTCATTCAATTGGGAATTGAGAGGGCTAGTGCCCTTTTTAATAGTCGAAAGTGATTAGAGGGTAACTAACCACCCTTTCACGCACAACATTCCCCAAACCACATCCAGTCAAAATTTTCAGATAGCCATTTTGTTCAACGTAGTAGAAAGTTCTGGAAATTAGGTCTTTGAGGATGACACCCCCAGCCCTCAGTGCAAGGGTTGTAAGTCATGCCCTGGGGGCATATAAGGTTTTTATTGAAAGCGTTGTCGTAGAAACTTCAAAAGGGCTCATTTGATTGGAAATCGAAAGGGCTAGTGCCTTTTTTAACAGTTGAAAGTGATGGGAGAGCAACTAACGCTCTTCTCACGCCCATCATTTCCCAAACACATCCAATCAAAATTTTGCGATAGCCATTTGTTTAACGTAGGTCAAAGTTCTGAAAATTATGTCTTAGAGGATGACAACCACCCCCTCACAGCCCTTAGGGTAAGGGTTGTAATTTATGCCCTGAGGGCATATAAGGTGTTTATAGAAAGTATTGTCATAGAAACTCAAAAGGGCTCATTCGATTGGAAATCAAAAGGCCTAATGCCCTTTTTAATAATCGAAAGTGATTGAAAGGCTTGAAATTTTTGTATTAAAGATCGATGTGGGTATAATGTATGATTTTTTGTTGCTGTTTTTGTTGAGACCACGGGCACCTCGTAATGAAGGAATTGTCGTAGGAACTTCGAAAAGGGCTCATTCGATTGAAAATAGAAATGGCTGATGCCCTTTTTAATAGTCGAGAGTTATTGGAGGGCACCTAATCCCCCTCCCACACCCACCCTACAATTTTCCTTAATGTTTAAAAACTAAATGTTGCCTTAAGATTAAATCAAAATCTACTGTGTTAATGCTAATTCCCAATAAGGCATCTCAGCAGTATCCCAAGAACGACTGAGGGTATTATGTTCAAACTTTCGGGGCTACTTCTGCTCTTAAAATTTAATCAAGTCAAAATAGCGTAAGTGTATCCAAGCTATCAAAGAAAGTAAGCAGATCTTTTGCGAATGGTATCAACTTTTCCATTTCGGGTCAACTAGAGGAGGTATGAAACTAAATTAAAAACTACTATTTGTGTCCAGATTTTTAAAACGGTGTATGTTTGTTAAAAATTGCTGAAAATATTTCTCCTGCATAAAAATAGCAGGCCAAACTATAAAGTCTTAGAAAAAAACGAAAAGATTTAAATTATTTTTTCTTTTTTCCCTGAAAAGACTATGTCAATATATAATGAACAGAAATTAATTAAAAAAAATTTTTCCACAAAAAAAGTTTTTCAAAGAAAAGTAAAGAACTCCATTAAACAGAAAATGAGCAAATATAAAATCAAATAATCTACCAAGCTTAAAACTACCGCAAATCAGAATTGATAAATAAATGAAACCCAAAACGAACAGAAATTACAATAAATAACCGACTCAAACTCAAAACCCTATGCCTTCCCAAGGCCAGAACATAATTTACACTTTACTGAAAAAATACAAATGAATGTGCATTGTCAGTTTAATATACATATACTGATATTTAGTAATCAAAATGTTAATATTATTTGATTTATTAAAGTTATAAAAGTAAGAACATTTATATTTTTTTACCATCTGATCTCTTTTGATTTAACTGAATTAGAAATTTCAATTTCCAATAAATTGAGCCCTCTCTGAAGTTTACACGTGCATCCCTTCCATAACAGCTATATATGCCCCCAGTCATAACTTACAACGCTTACCACGGGCACTGAAGGATTGTGTCGATCTCGGAGTTTTCGTTGTATGATTTTTTGAACTATTTTGAAAAAAAAATGGCTCTCTCAAAGTTCTTATCGGATGGGTTTGAGGAAAATAGGGCGTGGAGGGGGGGGGGGGGGGTCATGTTGCCATCCGATCTCTTTTGACTCTTAAAAAAGTGAACGAGAACTTTCAATTTCCAATCAAATGAGCTCTATCCGACCTTTATACGAGCATCCCTTCCATAAAACGCTTCAATTTAGCTGTGGCTGGGCTTACGAACACCCCCCTTGTCGGAAGAGAGCCCGAGGATATTGGTGAAGGATATCACCTGATCTGGTCTGGTGACCAAAAAAGCAAGACGAAAGTGTATGCCTCGTGCTGAATACCAGAGCCAAGAGATGCCTTCTCTCTTATAATAAGTTTCAGATAAAATACTGAAGGGCTCAGCTTCAGCACAAGCAAAGAAATTGGACAATTATTGTATGCTATGCTCCCACCAATCCAAAATCCTGCGGAAGTGAAGGATCAGTTCCACGCAGGGCTCTCAGCGACCGTGTCAAGAGTCCCACCCCACGAAATTGTTACTCTACTAGGAGAGCTTAAAGCGACGAGCAGTCACTTCTCAACACTTCTGAACGCCGAGACAGTTGCTAATCCCAACCCAGATCTGATTCAAGCATCCATGGCCAAACCCGAGGCTATTTCCGACCTCTCGTATCGCAATCGTTTACCACCTCTGAGATTCAAAATCCTGTAAAACGGTTAAAATAAGAATCGAGCCTCTGGCTCGTGCAGCGGGGGTGCAGCAATGATTCTGTGGCTCAAGCTAATCTTCTCAGCTGTATGGACGAAAGAAAGCATACCGAACGACTGGCGTGCTGGCATCACATTGCTGCTCTGGAAACGCAAGGGCAGCCGTCAAATCTGCTCAAACTATCGTGGGATCACGCTTCTCTCCGTTCCTGGTAAACTCTTCGCCATGCCACTCCTGGACAGGTGCTCCACCTTTTTGCGTAGAAGAGAGAGAGAGTCCAGCAAGCCGGGTTCATGCCCGGCATTTCGACGACGGAGCAAATTTTCACTATGCGCCAGTTGATCAAGAAGACGCGAGAGTTCCAACGAAAAGCGTACATCGCATTCGTTACGGCTGCCTTCGATTCTGTTGATCGCTGTTTACTTTGACTGATACTGACAACTACGGACCTACCCCAGAAATATTGCTCGCTTTTTGAAAAGTTGTATGACGATACGGAAAGCTGCGTGTAAGTCAATGGAAGACGCATTCCCACATTCTCGGTGAAAACTGGCGTCCGGCAAGGTTGCGCCGCCGCTCCCGAGCTTTTCAACTGCGTCATAGACCAAGTTATGACTAGCACGACGAATCGCCTTCAGTTCGGTCCTCAGTTCGGAGACCGGCTACTTTCTGATGCTGACTTTGCCGACAACATAGCGCTAGTTGTGGACACCGCCGAAAAGGTCACCAAAGATCTCCAGGTGCTCTCAGGAGAAGCGTCGAAAGTTGGGACTGAAGATCAACTGGCATAAAACCAAAGTTATGCTCCTTGAGTGGTCCCCCCCCCCGTCCCGTTCTATTGTAAAGGAAGTCAACATCGGAAGCAACAGAGTAAATGTCGTTGAAGACTTCACTTACCTGGAATCTACTCTGTCGAGGGATGGCTTGATCACAAAAGAGCTTACATCTCGAATAACCAAAGCGTCGGCACTTTTGGGAGGCTTAACAGCATCTGGGGAAAGCCAAACATAAGCCGCTTTACCAAAATGCGCAGTTACAATACGTCAGTCAGCAACATTTTTTCTGTATGGAGCGGAGACATGGCCAGCTGCAAAATCTATCCTCAGCGCAGTCGGTGTCCGCACAGATAAAACATCTCCGAAGAATCGAGGGACCTCACTGGACTGACTTCGTTAGCAACCAGACCCTCCTGTCACTTACGCCAAAAACTCCTTTCTCGACGCAGCCATACAGTTGCATCCATACAGGAGTTTTCTTATCTGACCTTTGAACTATTTTTAACAAAATGACTATCTTAAAATTTTCATCGGCTGGATTTGGAAAAAAAGGCGTGGGGGGGGGCTAGTTGCCCTCTTATCTCTTTTGACTCTTAAAAAGTGATCGAGAACTTTCAATTTCCAATCAAATGAGCTTCAATTTGGCTGTGGCTGGGCTTATGAAAACCCGCCTTGTCGGAAGAAAGTCCGAGGATATGGTGAAGGATATCACCTGATCTGGCCTGGTGACCCAAAAAGTAAGACAAAAGGTGTAGGCCTCGTGGTGAATGCCAGAGCCAAGAGATGCCTTCTCTCCTATTAAAAAATTTCGGATAAAATACTGAGGGCTCAGCTCCAGCACAAGCCTAAACACTGGAGAATTATTGTATGCTATGCTCCTACCAATCCGAATCCTGCGGAAGTGAAGGATCAGTTCTACGCAGAGCTCTTAGCGACCCTGTTTAGAGTCCCACCCCACGACATTGTCACTTAGGCAATACTGTGTCACTTAAGAGTCCCACGACACGACATAGCTCTGCAATATGCAAAAATCTGGTCATATCAAACACGCTCTTTCAGAGACGAGATATACACAAATACACTTAGTATAGTAACGACGGCCAGAAAAAGAAGATGATCGATTATGCTATGATCTCGGGTCTCTGGCGCTCGTCAATAACAAACTGCCGGACTTATCAGTCGGCCGAGCTTGGAAACACAGACCATAGGATGGTAGTCGCCACGCTGAGGCTACGCCTGAGAGCACAGCGACAAGAAAGACAGCCTCTCAAGTTCGACCTTAGTAGTCTGGCTACATCTGATATGCAACAGAAGAATGCTCTCGATATCTTTAACCGGTTTAGCTGCCTCCAAGTTCTGGACGACCCTGAAGTAGCATGGAAGTCTTTTAAACATAACATACTCGATTCTGCTGGCAATACCATTGGCCGCAGTAGACACAAGAATAAACCCTGGATATCCCAGGAGATTCTGTCCGTGATCGAGCTGCGGCGGAAAGCCGCTTAGCAAAGAATATGCCAGAGTATAGACGACTCAGTGGCCCGCAACAATAGCCTACTGCACAGAGAAGGGAATACCTTTGTTGACAAGAAAGCCAGTGATCTTGAAAGATGCTGCAAGGAAAGGAAACACCTGAGCCCTGTAAAAACACCTCGGCGAGCTGACAGAAGGGAAGACTTCCGCCGTGAGCCGTGTTTTTTTGTTGACGGCAGCATGCTGTATGACGATGTAGGCCAACTCTCCGCCTGAAGTAGTCTCTTCTCAACGCTTCTGAACGCCGAGGCAGTTGCTTATCTCAACCCAGATCTGATTCAAGCAGCCATGGCCACACCCGAGGCTACTTTTGACCTCGTATCACAACCGTTTACCACCTCTGAGATTCGAAAGGCTGTAAAAGGTTAAATAACAATCAAGCCCCTGGCATCTGTGGTATTTCTGCAGAACTCCTGAAGTACGGGGGTGCAGCGATGATTCTGGCTCAAGCTAATCTTCTCAGATGTATGGACGACGGAAAGTATACCAAACGACTGGCGTGCTGGCATCACATCGCTGCTCTGGAAACGCAAGGGCAGCCGTCAAATCAGCTCCAACTATCGTGGGATCACGCTTCTCTCCGTTCCTGGTAAACTCTTCACCATGCCACTCCTGGGCAGGTGCTCCACTTTTTTGCGTAAAAAGAGAAGAGTCCAGCAAGCCGGGTTCATGCCTGGCAGGTCGACGACGGAGCAAATTTTCACATTGCGCCAGTTGATCGAGAAGACACAAAAGTTCCACCGAAAACCGTATATCGCATTCGTGGACTTTAAGGCTGCCTTCGATTCTGTTGATCGCCGTTTCACTTTGGCTGATACTGAGAACTACGGGCCTACACCAGAAATATTGCTCTCTTTTTGAAAAGCTGTATGACGATTCGGAGAGCTGCGAGCAAGTAAATGGAGCATTCCCACACAAAAAGACGCATTCCCATATTCTCGGTGAAGACTGGCGTCCGGCAAGGTTGCACCACCACTCCCGAGCTTTTCAACTGCGTCATAGACCATGTTATGACCAGCACGACGAATTGCCTTCAGTTCGGAGACCGGTTACTGATGACCGGTTACTCTGATGCTGACTTCGCCGACATCATAGCGCTAGTTGCGGACACCGTCAAAAAGGTCACCAAAACTCTCCAGGTGCTCTCAGAAGAATCCTCGAAAGTTGAACTGAAGATCAACTGGCAGAAAACCAAAGTTATGCCAGTTGAGCCCCTCACGTCCCGTTCTACTGTAAAGGAAGTCAACATAGGAAGCAAACGAGTAGATGTGGTAGAAGACTTCACTTACCGGGGATCTATTCTGTCGAGGGATGAATTGATCACAAAAGAGCTCACATCTCGAATAGCCAAAGCGTCGGTACTTGTTGGGAGGGCTTAGCAGCATCTGGGGAAAGTCAAACATAAGCCGCTCTACCAAATTGCGCATTTACAATGCGTCAGTCAGTTATGTGCTGCTGTATGGAGCGGAGACATGGCCAGCTGCAAAATCTATCCTCAGCGCTATCGGTGTTGCACAGATGAAAAATCTCCGAAGAATCGAGGGACCTCACTGGACCGACTTCGTTATCAACCAGACCCTCCTGTCACGTACGCCACAAACTCCTTTCTCGACAGAGCTCGCCCAGCGTACTGTTCGGTGGTACGACCAACTGCTTTGCATGCCACGCGACGCCCCAGCACGGGTCGCATTCGATTTCGACCCCACCCTACACGGATGGAAGCGACCCAGAGGACACCCCCCACCAAGTGGAAAGACAAAGCCGATGAATGCCTCGTCCAGCCCACATCCGGTGGAAGAAGCTGCGAGCCTGGCGAGCCTGGCAAGCGATAGGTCAAACTGGAGGCACCTGGTCTCATCGTTCTCTACGCCAAAACCTCGGCAGGAGCCTTAAGTCAAGTAAGTCAAGCCTTCCATAAGAACCATATATGCTCCCACAGCATTACTTACAAACGTCTGCCCCTGGGCTTCTGACCTTTGAACTATTTTAAAAAATGGCTATCTCAAAATTTTCATCGGACGGAGTTGGAAAAAAAGGTGTGGAGGGGGGGGGGCTAGTTGCCCTCTGATCTCTTTCGAACCTTCAATTTGCAATCAAATAAGCTTCTCTGAAGTTTATACGAGCATCCCCTTCATAATAACCATATATGCCCCCAGAATATAACTTACAACGCCTACCCCGGGCCCTGGAGGGTTGTGTCGATACCTAAGTTTTTGTTATCTGATTTTTGAATTATTTTTTCAACAAAAGGGCTATCTCAAAAGTTTTATCGGACACATTTGGGGAAAAAGGAGCTAGGGGTGGGGATGGGTCTAGTTGCCCTCCAGTCTCTTTTGACTCTCATAAACTGAACTATAACTTTCAATTTCCAATCAAATGAACACTCTGAAGTTTTTACTTGCATCCCATATATACTCCCAGGGCATAACTTGCAACGCTTGCCCCCTGGCCCTGGGTGGTTGCGTCGACACCGGACTGTTTTATATGATCTTTGAAATGTTTTTAACAAAATGGCTATCTCAAATTTTTTTCCAAACCCATCCGATGAAAATTTTGAGATAGCCATTTTGTTAAAAAATAGTTCAAAGGATAGATAAGAAAAACTCCTGTATGGAAGCAACCCCCCAGGGCTCGGGGGTAGACGTTGTAAGTAATGCTCTGGGGGCATATATGGTTCTTATGGAAGACTTGACTTACTTGACTTAAGGCTCCTGCCGAGGGTTCGGCGTAGAGAACGATGAGATCAGGCGCCTCCAGGTTGACCTATAGCTTGCCAAGCTCGCAGCTTCTTCCACCGCGATGTGGGGTTGTGCAAGGAATTCATCGGCTTTGTCTTTCCACCTAGTGGGGGGGGCGCTCTCCCGGTCGTTTCTATCTGCGTAGGGCGGGTCAAAGTCGAATGCGACCCGAACTGGGGCGTCGCGTGACATGCGAAAAAGGTGGCGGTACCACCAAATAGTACGCTGGGTGAGCTGCGTCAAGAAAGGAGTTTGTGGCGTAGGTGACAGAAGGGTCTTGTTGCTAACGAAGTCAGTCCAGTGGAGTCCCTCGATTCTTCGAAGATGTTTCATCTGTGCAATACCGACGGCGCTGAGGATAGATTTTGCAGCTGGCCACGTCTCCGCTCCATACAGCAGCACGGTGCTGACTGACGCATTGTAAATGCGCATTTTGGTAAAGCGGCTTATGTTTGGCTTTCGCCAGATGCTGCTAAGCCTCCCAACAAGTGCCGACGCTTTGGCTCCTCGAGATGTAAGCTCTTTTGTGATCAAGCCATCCCTCGACAGAATAGATTCCAGGTAAGTGAAGTCTCCAACCAAATCTACTCGGTTGCTTCCGTTGTTGACTTCCTTTACAGTAGAACAGGACGTGGAGCATAACTTTGATTCTCTGCCAGTCGATCTTCAGTCCAACTTTCGAGGCTTCTTCCGAGAGCACCTGAAGAGCTTTGGTGACCTTTTCGACGGTGTCCGCAACTAGCACTATGTCGTGGGCGAATTCAGCATCTGAGAGTAGCTGATCTTCGAACTGAAGACCCAACTGAAGGTGATCGGTCGTGCTGGTCATAACATGGTCTATAATGAAGTTGAAGAGTTCGGGAGCGGCGGGGCAACTTTGCCAGACGCCAGTCTTCACCGACAATGTGGGAATGCGTCTTCCATTGGCTTGCACGCAGCTTTCCGTATCGTCGTACAGTTTTTCAAAAAGCGAGCAATATTTCTAAGGTAGGCCCGTAGTTCTCAGTATCAGCCAAAGTGAACGGCGATCAACAGAATCAAAGGCAGCCTTAAAGTCCAAGAATGCGATGTACGCTTTTCGGTGGAACTAACGCGTCTTGTCGATCAACTGGCGCTTAGTGAACATTTTTCCATCGTCGACCTGCCGGGCATGAACCGGGCTTGCTGGACTCTTCTCTTTCTACGTAAAAAGTGGAGCACCTGTCCAGGAGTGACATGGAGAAGAGCTTACCAGGAACGAAGAGAAGCGTGATCCCACGATAGTTGGAGCAGATTTGACAGCTGCCCTTGCTATTCCAGAGCAGCTATATAATGCCAGCACGCCAGTCGTTTGGTATGCTTTCCGTCATCCATACAACAGAGAAGATTATCTGGAGCCACAGAATCGTCGCTGCACCCCCGTACTTGAGGAGTTCTGCAGAAATACCTCAGACACCAGGGGCTTGATTGTTATTTAACCGTTTTAAAAGCATTTAGAATTTCAGAGGTGGTAAAACGGTTGCAATAAGAGGTCGGAAGTAGCCTCGGGTGTGGCCATGGCTGCTTGAATCAGATCTGGGTCGGGATGAGCAACTGCCTCGGCGTTCAATAGCGTTGAGAAGTGACTGCTCCAGGTGGAGAGTTGGCCTGCATCGTCATCCAGCATGCTGCCGTCAGCAGACAAAACACGGCTCACGGTGGAAGACTTCCCTTCCGTCAGCTCGCGGAGGTGTTTTTATAGGGAGCAGGTGTCTCCTTTCCTTGCAGCATCTTGAAGATCACTGGCTTTCTTGTCGACAAACGTCTCTCTATCTCTGCGCAGTAGGCTATTGCGCAGGCTATTGAGCCGTCTGTACTCTGGCATATTCTTTGCTAAGCGGGCTTTCTGGCACAGCTCGATCACGGACAAAGTCTTCTGGGATATCCAGGGTTTATTCTTTTGTCTGCTGCGGCCAATGGTATTGCCAGCAAAATCGAGTATGTTGTCTTTGAAAGACTTCCATGCTACTTCAGGGTCGCCCAGAAACTTGGAGGCAGCTAAACCGGTTAGAGATAGCGAGAGCATACTTCTGTTGCATCTCAGATGTAGCCAGATTACTCAGGTCGAACTTGGGAAGCCGTCTTTCTTCTCGTTGCGCACTCAGGCGCAGCCTCAGTTTGGCGACTACCATCCTATGGTCTGTGTTTCCAAAGCCGACCATCCTATAAGTCCGACAATATGTTATTGACGAGCGCCAGGGACCCGAGATCATAACAAAATCGATCATTTTCTTTGTCTGGCCGTCGTTACTATATCAAGTGTATTTGTGTATATATCGTCTATGAAAGAGCGTGTTTGATATAACCAGATTATGTATATTATAGAGCTGGAGGAGTCTTTGTCCGTTGCCATTCAGTGGATCCGGAGTCACAGGGCCGAGAACACTTCTCTACACGCCCTCCCTGTCATTTACCGTCGCGTTAAGGTCTCCCAGTAGTAGAGTGACAATGTCGTGGGGTGGAACTCTAGACATGGTCACTGAGAGCTCTGCGTGGAACGGATCCTTTACTTCCACAGGACTCGGATTGGTGGAAGCATAGCATACAATAATTGTCCATTTTCTATGCTTGTGCTGGAGGTGAGCCATCAGCATTTTATCTGAAATTTGTTTATAGGAGAGAAGGCATCTCTTGGCTCTGGCGTTTAGCACAAAGCCTACACCATCTGTCTTGCTTTTTGGGTCACCAGATCAGGTGATATCCTTCACCAATATCCTCTGACTCTCTTCCGAAAAGGCGGGTTTCCGTAAGCCCAGCCACAGCTATATTGAAGCGTCTTATGGAAGGGATGCTCGTATAAACTTCGGAGAGGGCTCATTTAATTGGAAATGGAAAGTTCTCATTCACTTTTTAAGAGTCAAAAGTGATCGGACTAACCCCCCCCCCCCCTCTTCAGTCCCTATTTTCCTCAAACCCATCCGATAAGAACTTTGAGAGAGCCATTTTGTTCAGAATGGTTCAAAGATCATACAACACTCAGGGGTCGACACAAACCTTCAGGGCCTGGGGTAGACATTATAAGTTATGCCTAGGGAAATACATAGCTGTTTTGGAAGGGATGCTCGTATAAACTTCAGAGAGGGCTCGTTTGATCGGAAATGAAAGTTCTAGTTTTGTTTTTAAGAGTCAAAAGAGAGCAGACGGTAACTAGCACCCCCCACGCCCCTTTCCCCCAAATGCATCCGATAAAAATTTGAAATAGCCATTTTATTAAAAATAGCTCAAAGGTCAGATAAAAAAAAAAAAAATCCCGGTGTCGACACAACCCCCAGGGCCGGGGGGAAGGTGTTTCAAGTTATGTCCTGGGGGCGTATATGGTTCTTATGAAAGGGATGCTCGTATAAACTTCAGTGAGGGCTCATTTGATTGGAAATTAAAAGTTCTAGTTCACTTTCTCAGAGTCAAAAGAGATGACGGAGGGCAACTAGCCCTCCCTCTTCACACAGTTTTCTTCTCCAAACCCATCCGATAAAATTTTGAGATAGCAAATCTTTTTTTGTTAAAAATGGTTCGAACATCCGATAATAAAAACTCAGAGGTTGACACAAACCCATTTTTTTACTTTTATATTGTTACTTTGATACCAGTTTTGATGCTTTGATGAACATTTGATTTTGAAAAAAAAAGTTTGAGTTTGAAACAAGGAACTATAAAACCTTAAAACTTTTTGCAATCAACAGGAAAAAAAATTAATAAAAAAAAAACAACTTTCCGAAAAAAAGAAGTTTTTCAAAGAAAAGTAAAGGCCATTTTTAAACCTAAGATCAGCAGACACAAATACCTGTTTAAAGAATAAATGAAACCCAAAACCAACAGAAATTAAATAAACAGTCATAGCAAAAAACATACAACAAGTAATAATATAAATGAATAAATAGATCTTAAAGCGATTAATGCTTAAATTGAATATGCAAATGAAGCTTAAAACGAAAAAAAAATATTTTGCTACTGAAGTATAAATAAACTCAAAAAAAGATCATAAATGAAACAAACAATCAATGCAAACAGACATACAATAGACATTAATGTAAATGAATCAATAATTTTAAAACGAGTGATACTTAAATTAAATATGCAAATCAAGCTTGAAACGAACTGAAATCACTACGAACACGAGTTTGGGTATCGCCTCCTTCTCTCCATGGAAAAGTCTAAAAACCTAATGCGTCATTGGCGCTTTACTGAAAAATATATGTGTCTTGAACAGTCTTAGAAAGTATAAAGTATAATTGGCTTCACATGACTTATTTAGTAAGTAACTAGATAAACCGCTGTAGCTAAAAACATGTATGTGCTGTAGTTTATTGTTTCATTTTCTCTTTATATTATTATCTTAATATCATTTATGTTATTGCGATTATCTACAATCATTTCTATTATTTTATTATCGTTGGCTTTACATGACTCACTTAGTAAGTATTTAGACAAATCGCTGTAGCTCAAAAATATACATGTGCTGTATTTTACTGTTTAGTTTTCTTTTTGGCATTTATTATTATCTTTACTATTATTTTATGTTATTGTCATTCTACTACAATCATTTCTATTATTTTATTATCATTGGCTTTACACAACTTGTTCAATAATTAACAAGACAAATAACTGTAGCTCAAAAAAACAGCTTATTTTCATCTACAGTAGAGAACTTAAGCTACTTTTCAACACTCTCCCCAGCAAGATTTATACACTTTACCTGTCCTTGCTCTGATTTGTATATTGTTTTTTTTGCTATTTTTGTATCCACGAAACCGCGGATTGTGTATTTTACGGTTTTTTCCGTAAACTTATTTTTTTGTATCTATACTTTATTGAAGCCACCCACCCCCCAAAATTTTTGCCCGACTCGTAAAAAACGTAACCAAAATGAATATAAACAATTTTTCATGTGGTTTTTTGAATTTTTGTACCCCCCCCCCCCCGAAAAAATCCCTTTGCAAACCTCCCCCCTCCCCCCAAAACAAATCCTGGATACGGCCCTGGTAACAACCAAAAGCGAACACACAGAAAATCATAGTTTTCAGATATCAATAGACCTACGATGGAGCCAATCAACAGCTAGCATTACAGTAATATACTCATAAACAAAGCAAGGCTTGCCATAAACGTCGTGGACTCTCAACTTTAGGTTTGACTTTGCTTCATAACAATGCACGTTCATATGTGGCTTGTATTTTAAACTTGTAATTGTAAAGGTGTGTAGCTTGTAAAAACATCATACAATTGATAATTTTAAGAAAAAGTGTAGTAATTCTACAGAAATACAAAAAAAAAGATATTATAGTAAATTCAGAATAAAAAGTGTTAAAATTGGAGATTCACTGAATACCTTAATTCTAACATAATTCCTGGAGAAGAATCATCCCATCTGGTAGAATGTATTGATGCTCAAGCGGAATTTCAAGTCAAAATTTCTGCTGTGTTTAAATTAAATTTAAATTTTATTTAAATTAAATTAATTTAAATTTAAATTTTATTTTCAATTAAATTTATATTAAAATTAAATTTTAAATTTAAAATAAAATAATTAAATTAAATTTAAATTTTCTGCTGTGTTTAAGTTCGTTCAATGGAAAATAAAACCACAGATTTAATGGACGGAAAAGAAAACACTTTAATGAAATAGTTCATGAACCATCTTCCCTAGGGCCCTGACCTCCCTAGGGCCATCCTCCCTAGGGCCCTGACCTCACCGGTCACATTTCATTCGTTTGGATCGCTGAAAGAGGTTTGAATATTTTCAATCTCATGACAAAGTTAAAAATCAGGTGCAAAAATCATTTTGCTTTTATAAAAGAAAGGATGAAATGCCGACCTAATTCTTAGAGCCTTTGCCCAATGGTTTCTTAATTATGGTAGTGAGAATTTTTGCGATGAAAACAACGGTTTTCGTAGTGTGTGTTCGCGTATTTAATTTGTCATTTAAAAGCAAGATATGTCTATCCTACAAAGGTGCAAAATTAGCTCGCTCTTCTTCGTTCGCTCGAAGTCAAAATTTGACTTAAATAGGAAGCGAGGACAGAGAGAGAGAGAGAGAGAGAGAGAGAGAGAGAGAGAGAGAGAGAGAGAGAGAGAGAGAGAGAGAGAATGAGGAGAAGAGAGAGAGAGAGGAGAGAGAGACGAGAGAGAGAGAGAGAGAGAGAGAGAGAGAGAGGAGAGAGAGAGAGAGAGAGAGAGAGAGAGAGAGAGAGAGGAAGAGAGAGGATAGAGAGAGAGAGAGAAAAATGAAATAGAGGAGAGAGAGAGAGAGATAGAGAGAGAGAGAGAAAAATGAAATAGGAGAGCAGCATACTTACAAGGCTGATTCTGTTAGGTACGGTCTAAAAAGTGTTTTCATAGCTAATAGATCAGCTCTTGCTTGAGCAGCACCCAATCTGGAGAATTTTTCATCAAACATAAGGCGATGTATTTCATTTGCTACATTTTCCATTATGCGCTCTACAACATGAGGTCCCAACGTTCTTATTTAGTGAATATGTCTGGAAAAAAAAATGGGGTAATACATAAGATCGTAACAAAAATCAACCTTTTCTCTTTAAAACCTAGAACACAAACCTATAGCTAAAACCCAAGCCACAACGCCTAATATAAACATAGAAGCTGATAAAAACTACCCCTAGCCCAGGATTTGTTTCGAGGAACAAGGTAACGATTGAAGAGGCCCTTTCTGGCTATTATACCTTGGTGGAAGAAGTAGATAAGTTTCTTGACTTGGTCAGTGTTACTACTAAGGGTAAACTGATGCATTATCCACTGTTGCCCATAGTAAAACCTGACCACTGATACCTACAGCATACCTATAGACCAGCTTTCACAAAAAAAGCTGATGGTACTTTCTACACCACACAGCTGAAGGTAAAATATCATTCAAGGTCTCATTGACTTTGAAAGCATCTCCAGTTCAAAATTCTTTATATCTTAGTGTCCATATTGCGTAAACAGGTCCAGTCCTCAAAATCCCTATGCACAACCCTAAAGGGGGGGGGAGCTAAATCCAACTTTTTTAGGTCAAAACTTTCTTATTTTTTCAGGATAGAGGCTCCCTACTCCAAAATGGGGACCCCTTAGTGCATGAACCTTATTATATGTATCTTGAATGCTTATGAATATTTCAAGTACCTTTCAGAATCAACGCTACAGCGTTGCCTATAGTAAAGCCATACGGCTCCAGTGTTTTATTATTATTTATTTTGTTTTTTTTTTCAAGAGGTACTTCATATGGAAGGGATCGTCGTATAAACTTCAAAAGGGGCTCATTCGATTGGAAATGGAGAGTTCTAGTGCCCTTTTTAAGAGTAAAAAGTGATCGGGGCCAACTAGCCCCCCAACACCTTTTTTTTTACCAAATGCATCTGATAAAAACTTTGGGATAGCCATTTTGTTAAAAATAGTTCAATGATTACATAATGAAAACCTCCGTTGTCGACACAACCACCAAGGGACCGAGGGCAGGCGTTGTCAGTTATACCCTGGGGGCATATATAGTTCTTATGGAAGGAATGCACGTATAAACTTCAGAGAGGGATCATTTGACTGGAAATTGAAAGTTTTACTTCACTTTTTAAGAGTCAAAAGATATCGAAGGGTAACCACCCTTCGATATCAACCCCCACGCCCTTTTTTTTTCCCAAATGCATCCGATAAAAATTTTGAGATAGCCATTTGGTTAAAAATAGTTCAAAGATCATATTAACAAAACTCCATTGTCAGCATAAACCCCCAGGGCTCGGGGGCAGGCGTTGTAAGTTATCCCTGGGGGCATATATGGTTCTTATGGAGGGGATGCTCGTATAAATTTCAAAGAGAGCTCATTTGATTGAAAATTTGAAAAATTCTAGTTCACTTTTTTAGATTTAAAAGAGATCGGAAGGCATCTAACCCTCCCCCCCCCCCCCCCCGCCTTCTTTTTCCAAACCCATCTAAAATTTTGAGATAGACATTTTGTTAAAAATAGTTCAAAGGTCGGGTAAGAAAAACTCCGGTACCAATACAACCCCCCAGGCCCAGAGGAAGGACGTTCTAAGTTATGCCCTGAAGGCATATCTGGTTCTTAAGAAAGGGATGCTCGTATAATCTTCATAGAAGGTCATTTGATTGGAATTTGAAAGTTCTAGTTCAGTTCTTAAGAGTCAAAAGAGATCCGAGGGCAACTACCCCCCCCCCCCACGCCTCTTTTTCCCCAAGTGCACCCGATAAAAATTTTGATACAGCCATTTTGTTAGAAACAGTTCAAAGGTCAGATAACAAAAAAAAAAAAATTCGGTGTCGACACAACCCCCCAATGGAAAGTTCTAGTTCACTTTTTAAGAGTCAAAAGATATCCGAGGGCAACTAGCCCCCCCCCACCCTTTTTTCCCCGAACCCATCTGATAAAAAATTTGAGATAGCCATTTCGTTAAAAATACTTCAAAGGTCAGATATGAAAAACTCCTGTGTCGACGCAACCCTCCAGGGCCCCGGGGCAGGCGTTGTAAGCAATGATCTGGGGGCCATATATGGTTCTTATGGAAGGGCTACTCGTATAAACATTGGAGAGGACTCATTTGGTTGGAAATTGAAAGTTCTCTTTCACTTTTAGAGTCAAAAGAGATAGGAGGGCAACTAGCCCCCCTCCCCCACTCCGCGTCCTAGTTCCTCAAACTCATCCGATAAGAACTTTGAGAGAGCCCTTTTTTCGAAAATGGTTCAAAGATCATATAGCGGAAAACTCCGGGGTCGACACAATCCTTCAGGGCCCGGGGTAGGCGTTGTAAGTTATGCCCGGAGGGCATATATAGCTGTTATGGAAGGGATACTCGTATAAACTTCAGAGAGGGCTCATTTGATTGAACACTGAAAGTTCTAGTTCAGTTTTAAGAGTCAAAAGAGATCAGAGGGCAACGATCCCCCCATGCATCTTTTCCCTCAAATGCATCCGATAAAAATTTGGTATAGCCATTTGGTTAGAAACAGTTCAAAGGTCAGATAACAAAACTTCGGTGTCGACACAACCCCCCAACTGAAAGTTCTAGTTCACTTTTTAAGAGTCAAAAGATATCCAAGGGCAACTAGCCCCCCCCACACCCCCTTTTTTCCCCAACCCATCCGATAAAAATTTTGAGATAGCCATTTCGTTAAAAATACTTCAAAGGTCAGATAAGAAAAACTCCTGTGTCGACGCAACCCTCCAGGGCCGGGGGTAGGGGTTGTAAGTAATGATCTGGGGGCATATATGGTTCGTATGGAAGGCTACTCGTATAAAATTTGGAGAGGGCTCATTTGATTGGAAATTGAAAGTTCTCTTTCACTTTTAAGAGTCAAAAGAGATAGGAGGGCAACTAGCCCCCCCCCCCCCCACTTCACGTCCTATTTTCCCCAAACTCATCCGATAAGAATTTTGAGCGAGCGATTTTTTTTCAAAAATGGTTCAAAGACCATATAGCAGAAAACTCCGGGGTCGACACAATCCTTCAGGGCCCGGGGTAGGCGTTGTAAGTTATGCCCGGAGGGCATATATAGCTGTTATGGAAGGGATACTCGTATAAACTTCAGAGAGGGCTCATTTGATTGGAAACTGAAAGTTCTAGCTCAGTTTTAAGAGTCAAAAGAGATCAGAGGGCAACTGTCCCCCCCCCCATGCCTCTTTTCCCCCAAATGCATCCGATAAAAATTTTGGTATAGCCATTTGGTTAGAAACAGTTCAAAGGTCAGATAACAAAACTCCGGTGTCGACACAACCCCCCAGGGCCTGTTGGCAGACGCTACAAGTTATGCCCTGGTGGCATATATGGTTCTTGTGGAAGAGATGTTCGTATAAATTTCAGAGAGGGCTCATTTAAATGGAAATTGAAAGTTCTAGTTCAATGTTTAAGAGTCGAAAGATATCGAAGGGCAACTAACCCCACCCACGCCCTTTTTTCCGCAAACCCATCCGAAACAAATTTCAAGATAGCCATTTATTTTAAAATAGTTCAAAGGTCAGATAACAAAATCTCCGGTGTCGACACAACCCCCCAGGACCCGGGCGGCAGGCGTTGTAAGTTATGTCCTGGGGCCGTATATGGTTCTTATGAAAGGGATGCTCATATAAACTTCAGAGAGGTCTCATTTGATTTCAAATTAAAGGTTCTAGTTCACTTTCTCAGAGTAAAAAAAGGAATAGGAGGGCAACTAGCCCCTCCCCCTCAAAGCCTTTTCTTCCTCAAACCCATCCAATAAAAAATTTCGAGGTGGTCATTTTGTTGAAAA
>CM051267.1:2922614-3065114 GCA_027921565.1 Artemia sinica | reverse complement strand
TTATTTCTGTGTATTTTGCAAAATTTACACGATGAGAGTTAAATTTCTACTTATTAATAGAAAAAAACTTACGTCAGGTAGTATCTTAGTAATAATGCATGAATAAATCATCTTCCATAAAATTCTGGCAGGACTGAGCTCTTTTTTCATTTGGCGTTCAGCCAAATTGGCACCAAACGCCAATTTGGCGTTTGGCTGATGAAGCGGAAAACAAATCAAAACCAGTGAAAAATCAGTTTTCAACCAAAAAAATTGCCTTAAAATTTTGTAAGCTGATTTGTCCCTATTCAACAGTGCCTAATGTAATTAATCTCCGTTAGTTCTGGTTTTCAATAACGAATTTGTAATTTATATTTTCTTATTGTGCTTCAAAGATAAATAAGCAGCAAATTGTCCTTTTGCAGATAGGAAATTATTCGTATATTTATCTATCAGGATAAGCTAACTATATATTTTTTGTTAGTTTCATGGGTTCTATGGCAGTTCATTTTATATAAGCTATGTTGAAATCGGGGTTGCTTCCTACTTCGTCCATAAAATGTTAAATAAAAACAAGCTTTTAATGTTTTTGACTTGATTTCGGGAATGCTGTATCGCCACGTATAACTATAATAATAAAAATATCGAAACATGCTTAGATGGCGTAATTGTTTCGATTTATTAATGGATAACACTGGCCTACTTGCCACGAAGTGTCAAAAAACCTACTTCACTCATAGTTGAAATGCTTTGAAGTTAATTGGAGAGTAATTGGTGGAAGCCGTTTCAGAGATAAATTGCGAAACAGACAGTACAAAAAAAAACTGCATCTTGAGATTATCAATCTATGTTTAAGAGAATGCAACATATTTAATATTTAAATCTAAATTCCTTTTGAGCATTATATACAATTTGACTAGTGACATTATCATAGGCAGCGTGATAGCACTGCCTAAGTAAAGAACGATGTGGGCACAATGTGTTTTTGTTTTTCATACCCGGGCACTTCGTATCGAAGAAGTCGTCGTAGAAACTTCGAAAAGGGCTCATTTGATTGGAAATTGGAGTGGCTAGTGCCCTTTTAAATAGTCGAAAGTGATTGGAGGGTAACTAGCCCCCCCCCCCCCACGCCCATCATTCGATCAATTCCCCCAAACACATCCAATCAAAATTTTGAGATAGCCATTTTGTTCAGCGTAGTCGATTTTCAAATAGAAAATATCTTTTTGAGGAGGACACTCCCCCACAACCCTCGGGGCAAGGGTTTTAAGTTATGCCCTGGGGCATATAAGGTTTTATAGAAGGCGTTTGTCGTAGAAACTTCAAAAAAGGCTCATTCGATTGGAAATTCAAAGGCCTAGTGCCCGTTTGATAGTCTAGTAGCCCCCCCCCCCCGCGCCCATCATTCCCCCAAACACATCCAATCAAAATTTTGAGATAGCCATTTTGTTCAGCGTTGTAGATTTCCAGATAGAAAACATATTTTTGAGGAGGACAGTCCCCTACAACCCTCGGGCAAGGGTTTTAAGTTATGCCCTGGGGGCATATAAGGTTTTTATAGAAGGCGTTGTCGTAGAAACTTCAAAAAAAGTTCATTGGATTGGAAATTCAAAGGGCTAGTGCCCTTTTTAATAGTCGAAAGTGATTGGAGGGCAACTAACTCCCCTCTCAGGCCCTCATTTTCCCCAAACACATCCAATCAAAATTTTGAGATACCCATTTTATTCAACGTAGTTTTAAATTCAGGAAGTTAGGTCTTTGAGGGTGACAACCCCCCCCCCCCCCACAGCCCTCACGGCAAGGGTCGTAAGTTATGCCCTGGGGGCATATAAGGTTTATATAGAACGCGTTGTCGTAGAAACTTCGAAAAAGGGCTAATTCGATTGGAAATTGGAGTGGCTAATGCCCTTTTTAATAGTCGAAAGTGAATGAAGGGCAACTAGTACCCCCCCCCCCCACACCCATCATTCCCCCAAAAACATCCAATCAAAATTTTTAGATAGCCATTCTGTTCAGCGTAGTTGATTTCCAGATAGAAAATATCTTTTTGAGGAGGACACTCCCCCACAACGCTCGGGGCAAGGGTTTTAAGTTATGCCCTGGGGGCATATAAGGTTTTTATAGAAGGCGTTGTCGTAGAAACTTCAAAAAAGGCTCACTCAATTGGAAATTCAAAGGGCTAGTGCCCTTTTAGTAGTCGAAAGTGATTGGAGGGTAACTAGGCCCCCCATGCCCATCATTCCCCCCAAACATATCCAATCAAAATTTTGGGATAGCCATTTTGTTCAGTGTAGTTGATTTCCAGATAGAAAAAAAAAATGCTTTTGAGGAGGACAGTCCCCCACAACCCTCGGGGCAAGGGTTTTAAGTTATGCCCTGGGGGCATACAAGGTTTTTAATAGAAGGCGTTGTCGTAAAAACCTTCAAAAAAGGCTCCTTCGATTTGAAATTCAAAGGACTAGTGCCCTTTTTAATAGTCGAAAGTGATTGGAGGGCAACTAGCCCCCCCCCCCAACGCCCATCATTCCCCCAAACACATCCAATAAAAATTTTGAGATGGCCATATTGTTCAGCGTAGTTGATTTCCTGATAGAAAATATGATTTGAGGAGGACACTCCCCCACAACCCTCGGGGCATGGGTTGTAAGCTATGCCCTGGGGGCATATAAGGTTTTTAAAGAAGACGTTGTAATAGGAAGTTCTAAAAAGGCTCCTTCGATTGGAAATTGAAAGGGCTAGTGCCTTTTTTAATAGTTGAAAGTGATTGGACAGTAACTAACCTTCCTCTCACGGCCAACTTTTCCCCAAACACATCCAATCAAAATTTTGAGATAGCCATTTTGCTCAACGTAGTTTAAAGTTCTGGAAATTAGGTCTTTGAGGATGACAACCCCCTCACAGCCCTCAGGATAAGGATTGTAAGTTATGCCCTGAGGGCATATAAAGTTTTTATAGAAAGCGTTGTCGTAGAAACTCCAAAAAGGGCTCATTCGATTAGAAATTGAAATGGCTGGTACCCTTTTTAATAGTCGAAAGTAATTGGAAGGCAACTAACACCCCTTCCACGTCCACCATTTTCCCAAAACACATCCAATCAAAATTTTGAAATAGCCATTTTGTTCCACGCAGTTGAAGTTCAGGAAATTATACTTTTGAGCAGGACACTCCCCTCACAGTCTTCAGAGCAAGGGTTATAAGTTCTGCCCTGGGGGCATATAAATTTTTATTGAAATCTTTGTCGTAGAAACTTGAAAAAGGGCTCATTCGATTGGAAATTCAAAGGTCTAGTTTCCTTTTTAATAGTCGAAAGTGTTTGAGGGCAACTAGCCCCCCCCCCTGTCTCGCCCACCCTTTCCTCAAACACATCCAATCAAAATTTTTAGATAGCCATTTTGTTCAGTGTTGTGGATTTCCAGATAGAAATTATGTTTCTGAGGAGGACATTCCCCCAAAGACCTCAGGGCAAGGGTTGTAAGTTATGCCCTGGGGGTATAAAAGGTTTTTACTGAACGCGTCGTCGTAAAACCTTCAAAAAGGGCTCATTCGATGGAAAATTGAAATGGCTAGTGCCCTTTTTAATAGTCAAAAGTGATTGGAAGGCAACTAAAACACCCCTTCCACGCCCACCATTCCCCAAACATATCCAATCAAAATTGTTCCACGTAGTTTAAAGTTCAGGAAATTATACCTTTGAGCAGGACACTCCCCCACAGTCTTCAGGGCAAGGGTTATAAGTTATGCCCTGGGGGCATATAAGGTTTTTATTGAAATGTTTGTCGTAGAAACTTGAAAAAGGGCTCATTCGATTGGAAATTCCAAGGGCTAGTGCCCTTTTTAACAGTAAAAAGTAATTTGAGGGCAACTAACCCCTTTTCACGCCCACCTTTTCCCCAAACACATCCGATCAACATTTTTAGATAGCCATTTTATTCAACGCAGTTGAAAGTTTTGGAAATTAGGTCTTTAAGAATGTCAACACCCATCCCCCCCCCCCCAACCCTCAGGGAAAGGGTTTTAAGTTATGGCCTGGGAGCATGTAAGGCCTTTATTGAAAATTTATGTTGTAAAAACATCCAAAAGGCCTCATTCAATTGAAAATTGAAAGGGCTATTGCCCTTTTAATAGTCGAAAGTGATTGAAGGGCGACTAACCCACCTCTCACGCCCACCATTTCTCCAAACACATCCAATCAAAATTCTGAGATATCCATTTAGTTCAACGTATTCGAAAGTTCTGGAAATTAGGTCTTTTAGGATGATATACCCCATCTGAGCTTTCAGTGCAAGGGTTAAACCTTATATGCCCCCAGGGCATAACTTACGACCCTTCCCGTGAGGGCTGGGGGGGGTGGGGGGGGGGGGGGGGGGGGGGGGGGGGGGGGGGGGGGGTTGTCATCCTCAAAGACCTAACTTCCTGAATTTAAAGCTACGTTGAATAAAATGGCTATCTCAAAATTTTGATTGGATGTGTTTGGGGAAAATGAGGGCCTGAGAGGGGAGTTAGTTGCCCTCCAATCACTTTCGACTATTAAAAAGGGCACTAGCCCTTTGAATTTCCAATCCAATGAACTTTTTTTGAAGTTTCTACGACAACGCCTTCTATAAAAACCTTATATGCCCCCAGGGCATAACTTAAAACCCTTGCCCCGAGGGTTGTAGGGGACTGTCCTCCTCAAAAATATGTTTTCTATCTGGAAATCTACAACGCTGAACAAAATGGCTATCTCAAAATTTTGAGTGGATGTGTTTTGGGGGAATGATGGGCGCGGGGGGGGGGACTAGACTATTAAAACGGGCACTAGGCCTTTGAATTTCCAATCGAATGAGCCTTTTTTGAAGTTTCTACGACAACGCCTTCTATAAAAACCTTATATGCCCACAGGGCATAACTTAAAACCCTTGCCCCGAGGGTTGTGGGGGAGTGTCCTCCTCAAAAACATATTTTCTATCTGGAAATCAACTACACTGAACAAAATGGCCATCTCAAAATTTTGATTGGATGTGTTTGGGGGAATGATGGGCGTTGGGGGGGGGCTAGTTGCCCTCCAATCATTTTCGACTATTAAAAAGGCGCTAGCCCTTTGAATTTCCAATCGAATGAGCCTTTTTTGAAGTTTCTACGACAACGCCTTCTATAAAAACCTTATATGCCCCCATGGCATAACTTAAAACCCTTGCCCTGAGGGTTGTGGGGGATTTTCCTCCTCAAAAAGATATTTTCTATCTGAAAATCGACTACGCTGAACAAAATGGCTATCTCAAAATTTTTATTGGATGTGTTTGGGGGAATGATGGGCATGGGGGGGGGGGGGGCTAGTTACCCTCCAATCACTTTCGACTATTAAAAAGGGCACTAACCACTCCAATTTCCCATCAAATGAGCCCTTTTCGAAGTTTCTACGACGACTTCTTCGGTACGAAGTGCCCGGGTATGAAAAAAAAAACACATTGTGCCCACATCGTTCTTTACTTAGGCAGTGCTATCACGCTGCCTATGATAATGTCACTAGTCAAATTGTATATAATGCTCAAAAGGAATTTAGATTTAAATATTAAATATGTTGCATTCTCTTAAACATAGATTGATAATCTCGAGATGCAGTTTTTTTTGTACTGTCTGTTTCGCAATTTATCTCTGAAACGGCTTCCACCAATTACTCTCCAATTAACTTCAAAGCATTTCAACTATGAGTGAAGTAGGTTTGTTGACACTTCGTGGCAAGTAGGCCAGTGTTATCCATTAATAAATCGAAACAATTACGCCATCTAAGTATGTTTCGATATTTTTATTATTATAGTTATACGTGGCGATACAGCATTCCCGAAATCAAGTCAAAAACATTAAAAGCTTGTTTTTATTTAACATTTTATGGACGAAGTAGGAAGCAACCCCGATTTCAACATAGCTTATATAAAATGAACTGCAATAATTTATTGAATAAACGTAATTATTGTGCTGAATTGAACGGGGCTTAGACACCAACATGAATTTCTTGCAGAAAAAACAAAAAATTTTGCTGCCCCATAGAACCCATGAAACTAACAAAAAAATATAGTTAGCTTATCTTGATAGATAAATATACGAAGAATTTCCTATCTGCAAAAGGACAATTTGCTGCTTATTTAATCTTTGAAGCACAATAAGAAAATAGAAATTACAAATTCGTTATTGAAAACCAGAACTAACGGAGATTAATTACATTAGGCACTGTTGAATAGGGACAAATCAGCTTACAAAATTTTAAGCAATTTTTTTGGGTTGAAAACTGATTTTTCACTGGTTGATTTGTTTTCCGCTTCATCAGCCAAACGCCAAATTGGCGTTTGGTGCAAATTTGGCTGAACGCCAAATGAAAAAAGAGCTCAGTCCTGCCAGAATTTTATGGAAGATGATTTATTCATGCATTATTACTAAGATACTACCTGACGTAAGTTTTTTCTATTAATAAGTAGAAATTTAACTCTCATCGTGTAAATTTTGCAAAATACACAGAAATAAAGTTTTTTTTTCAACGAACTCGACAAATCTGTATTTTATTTTATTTTTTTCATTCATGTTTTGCAGCTTCTTCTTTGGTAAAGACGAACCATGTGATATCTTGTTTTGTCTGTATGACCCTTTGGGGAAAAGGATGCTCCTGAACATCCTCGCAGACCTAATTTCCAGAACTTTCTACTACGTTGAACAAAATGGTTATCTGAAAATTTGATTGGATGTGTCTGGGGGAAATGGTGGGCGTGAGAGAGGGGTAAGTTACCGTCCAATCACTTTCAACTATTAAAAGGGGCACTAGCCCTCTCAAGTTCCAATTGAATGAGCCCTTTTGATGTTTTTACGACAACACTATCATTATAAACCTTATATGCCCCCAGGGCATAACTTACAACTTTCTCCCTGGGGACTCTGGGGGGTTTGTCGTCCTTAAATACGTCATTTCCAGCTGGGGGCATATAAGGTGTTATAAGGAAGTGTTGTCGTAGAAACTCAAAAAGGGCCCATTCGATTGGAAATCGAAAGGCCTAGTGCCATTTTTAATAGTCGAAAGTGATTGGAAGGCTTGACATTTTTATAGTAAAGATCGATGTGTGTATAATGTATTATTTTTTTGTTGTTGTTGTTGTTTAGACCAGGGCACTTTGTATCGAAGGAGTTGTCGTAGGAACTTCAAAAAGGGCTCATTCGATTGAAAATAGAAAGGGCTGATGCCCTTTTTAATAGTCGAAAGTGATTGGAGGAAAACTAATCCCCCTCCCACGCCCACCCTCCCATTTGACTTTATGTTCAAAAACTAAATGTTGCCATAAGATTAAATCAAAATGCACTGTGTTAATGCTAATTCCAATAAGGCATCTCAGCAGTATCCCAAGAACGACTGAGGTTTTTATGTTCAAACTTTTGGGGCTGCTTCTGCTCTTAAAATTTAACCAAATCAAAATAGCGTAGGTGTATCCAAGCTATCAAAGAAAGTAAACAGATTTTTTTGCGAATGGTATCAAGTTTTCCATTTCAGGTCAACTAGACGAGTTATGAAACTAAATTAAACATTTTTATTTGTGTCCAGATTTTTAAGAGGGTGTATGTTGTTAAAAATTGCTGAAAATTTTTCTCCAGCATGCAAATGGCAGGCCAAACTATAAATCTTTAAAAAACGAAAAGAAATTAATTAAAAAAACTTTTTCCACAAAATAAGTTTTTCAAAGAAAAGTAATGAACTCCATTAAACAAAAAATGAGCAAAAATAAAATCAAATAATCTACCAAGCGTGAAACTACCACAAATCAGCATCGATAAATAAATGAAACTCAAAACGAACAGAAATTACAATAAATAACCAAGTCAAACTCAAAACGAGCAGAAATTAACAAAAGTTGGGCTCAAAATCCCTATGCCTTCCCAAGGCCAGAACATAATTTGCACTTTACTGAAAAAAATACAAATGAATAAATTGTCAGTTTAATATACATATACTGATATTTAATAATCAAAATGTTAATATTATTTGATTATTAAAGTTATAAAAGCAAAAACATTTATATTTTTTTCAGTAAAGTACAAATTTGCACTTTAGTCGGCTTTTTTGTTTTCATCTACTCACTGGGGGCTTCAGCCCACGCAGTTGGCTATCGCCTCATATGAGCCGTTCTCGAGAGAGTCTAGATCAGGTATGTCACATTCACGGTCCGCATTGTCAATTTTACAATTTCAGTTAGAAAGGACATTTTGGATTATTTTACGTAATATGTTCACATGTTTGCCGTTTACTTACAAAGTAAAATTTGATTGGATCGATTCGACTTGAAGCTTGCACTGAAATTTTGATATTGTACATGTTTGGTTGTACATGTGACATTTAGGAAACTTTGTCAAAATTTCTTCCCACATAATTTTTTCTTTTCATTAGAACCATCTTTTGTCTGAATGCGTTAATATCATCCCACATATTAGCTATAACTTGCTCCTTTCCACGCCACCAAAATGAATCACTACGGATCCAAGTGGTTGTGGGTTGGGTTAAAGAGTGTCTGAAACTTATGAATAGGCGGAAATGGCACTAGTGTCGAACAGATAAATCCCCAGTGTCATCTACTGTTTGAGAACCTTTGTTTGAGTGGAAATGCAAGAAACTTTTCTGGTCAGGCACTGTAAAATGCAGGAGACGGCAATGGAATACGAATCTTTTTTGTTTTTTTATTTGTTTTTACTGTCCCCAGTAGGCCTGCCAGCTCAAAGTCAAAACGCCTAGTCAACTTTGCCAGGATTTTCCCAGGCTAAACTAAGCCTGCGTTGTGCAGTCAGAAGTTCCCGCTCTTGAAAGTAACCCATACTCTTACGCACGTTGTTTAGTTCTGGAGTGGGGCTTGCTCGAGTTCTATCAGTTTACGTCCATTGAACCAAGTTTTTTCGAGAATTGAAACTTAACCTGCGTGTTGTTCATATTCTTTTTCTGGAAAGTTATTATTTAATAAAAATCAAAATAGTTTATTTAACATTTAATAGACAATATATTATTATTTTTGAATAAAGAAAAGTTTGACTTCTTTCGATCCTTCTACAACCTTCCTCATGAGTCCGTCAACTTCGAAAGAAAGTAAAAGGAAATGCTCCCAAAAAGTATTTTTCAGAACTAAGGATTAGATGTATGCCTCAGTTTCAATTCGATCCTGATTTCATTTCAGTTTTTCTAGTTGTATTCCGTAACCAAACCCTCGCAGATGATCATATACGGTTTAATTTTCTCTTTGCATTTATAAAAAAGAGCTAATTCATTGGATATCACCTTTCCAATTTTCTTGGTGCAAAGAGGGTAACTCATAATAAAAAAGTAGAGAATGGTAACTGCATATGACCAGTTGACACAGGTTGGTATCCGATCACGGAGAGACGCAAACATATTTATAAGAAAATTAAACTTTAGAAAGGTGAGTAATTAGCTGAATTAATTGGGTATCATTCAACACCCAAAACTCAGGCTTACTAAATTTGAAAAATTTCCCTCAACTAGGCAGAGGAAAATGAACCAAAATGAAATCAATAAAACCTAGACCACCTAAGTAACTAGAGTATATAGATACTTAGTATTTATATACATGTATAGTATTTATCTATCTATCTAACTTTGTATAGTATCTATTTTATATAGATACCTTCTGTATCTATTGTATACACTGGACTTTTTTTTTTCTTGTCCATACCCATAAACAAGTTCTGCACATAAAATATTTGAGCACTTTGTTATGCGATTTTAGTTTTAATTACTAAAATAGCAAATATTTATCCGCTACAATAACTTTAAGCTAACACGAATATGTCAATACTGGAAGCAAAAAATGAATCAAATAATACAATGAGCTATAAAATATTGTAAGAAAAAACAAATCCAAAGTGACAATGATTTTTTTAAAGTTAACACAATCAAAAAATAAAACCTATGGTCAAAATCACCGATAAAATGCTGCACGGAGGAACTACGGTATCTTTCTGCTGCACTTCCATTACATTAAGTTTAATTACGTAAGAGTTAAAACACAAAAAACTTGTTGATTTCAAAAGACAAATACACCTTCAAAGGAAAGGTAAATTTTTCTTAAGCTGTTTTTCTTAAATTTTCTTAAGCTTTTTTTCTTAAATTTTCTTATGCTGTTTTTCAAGCTATAAATTTTCTTAGGTCGTTTTTCTTAAATATTCTTAAGCTCTTTTTAGCTGTTTTATAAGTTGTAAATTTCCTTAAGCTGTTTCTCTTAAATTTTCTTAAGCTGTTTTTCTTACATTTTCTTAAGCTTATTTTCTTAAGCTGTTTTTTAAGTTACAAAAATTTTTTAAAGCTATTTTTCTTAAATTTTCGTAAGTTTGTTTTTATCTGTTTTTAAGCTGTAAATTTTCTTAAGCTGGTGTTCTTAAATTTTCTTAAGCTCTTTTCTTAAATTTCCTTAAGTTGTTTTGTAAATTCTCTTAAGCTGCTTTCAGATTATTTTTTGATAGTTTTTCATCCACATTTCTTTCTCTCTTTTATTTGGAACCCGCTCCCACCAAAAATGCATAACTGGGAGTCGAGGTCTTTTCATTAAAGACTGAACTCCCCATTTTTCCTATTTAATAAAGATATAATAGTTGAGAAAGATACCACTTAACCAATCTAAACAATCAGATTTTATTTTCAATGTCCCTGGTACTTTAATACGGCTAATAAAGTAGCACAAGAAATACTGATAGGGTCACAAATATAGAAACACAAAATTGGATAATATGAATACAACCTACCAGTCAGTCCAAAACACAACAGTACAACCAGGGCCGTATCAATTTTTTTGTGGGGAGGGGAGGGGGGTCATAAAAGAATTTTTTAGGGGGGGGGGGACAAAACTTTAAAAAAATGCATCAAAAAATTGTATATATTCATTTTTGTTACGTTTTACGAGTCGGAAAAATATTTCTGGGGAGGGAGGTTCAAAACTCATAACCCCCCCCCTGGATATGGCCTTGAGTAAAACATATCAAAACATATATATGAGTAAAAGGTAAAACATACCAAATCGGTAATACCACCAGCGTCATCTTTATACAGCATCACCCAGTTCTCCTTCTTCTTCAAACTTCGAATCTCACTGACTGCTGACTCGAATAGCAGCTGCAGGGAATATTCTCTGAAGTCAGATACTAATTTCTTTGCCGGTTGAATTACATCCTTCGGCAAGTCTAAAACTTGTAAGAAACTTCTACAGGAACGTAAACTTTTTAGGCATTCAACTAGCCAATCACTGGTAAGCTCTAAAGTTCTAGGTTTCTGAAAATCTGGCCACAATCCAAATCTTTCCCTGTGTTCTGACTGGCTGTCTAATGTTCGGGGCAGGAGTGCTGCTCTGACTAGATGATTGTATATAACAATAATGTCCAAAACTTTTCGCTGTAGAGAGGGAGACATTTATTAACAAAAAATTACGACATAATTTGCTTCACAGGCAGTGGAAGTCCCGAGAAACTTGTTAAAAAGCAGGTGAAAACAGAGGCATATGTAGGGTTTTCAGCACCTGCGGACAATGTTTGTTTTCACCCCCCCCCCCTCCCCCATCATCCACTACCACAATATAAGTAAACAAAATATAGTTCCTTATTAGGCCAAAAAATAGTTTGGCGCCCCCTCAGAGGCTGCACCCGGGGACAGCCACCCCCTTGCCCCCACCCCCTCTCTGCAACACCAATGGGGGAAAAAAATATTTATATACACTTAATAATACATAAAGACAACTCCATTAAGGGAATGAGCGGGAAAATAAATACTGAAATAAAAATAGAAAAGTGAAATAAAAATGGTTTACTCTTTTATACTCTTTTAAGAAGAAGGATATTATCTCCGTGGTCGTGAAGGCAACAAGATTTGTAGCCTCACGAACATTACCCAAAACTATATATCAGTCATGGGGCAAAATTATCAATAATACGAATTAGTTCTTTTTGCACTTCCTTAATTTTTCTACACAATATTCCCAGGAACCCTAGTTTCATAACGATAAAATTACTGCTTGAAGAAAAAAATACAAATGAGAAGGCAGTTAAAATATTTATAACTTATTTAACAACAATATTTGTATAAACATTCACATGTTTAAATATTCATTTTTGTAAATTTATAACTACGATGTTATACGGTTATATTTACAATATTTATTTTTTAAATTATAATTTAAAACATTTATAAACAAAAAGCTATTTTAGTAACGTCTTAATTTTGCAAATCCAACAGCTTATTTCTAAAAAAAAATTCCGAAATTGACGATCTTAGAATTACGATTCTGTAAAAGGAACAATATTATATTTGTATTGAGGCCAAGGTACTAAACTTTCCTAAACATTATAATCAATTACAATTAGTGACGAAGTTTTAACATGAATTTTCCTATTGATTTTGCAAAAAGAGCACTCTAATAATAATAATAATTTATTTGTACCCTCTTTACAAACATAAAATTCTGATAGAGGAGTAAAAAAGGGAAAAGGAAAAAAAAAAAACACACACAGAGACTAAGAAAATACAACATAGGATATAAAAGATACAATGAAAACACCACTAATGAATAAAAATCCTATAACAATAACAATACAATACTATCGGATGCAATTAAGAGGAAAATTTACGATACATTCTCTACGCTATTCAAACCTTACCTTAGTTCTTCCATTTTCAACGAATCAAAAACTTTGTATTTCTAAACTATGTAAGTATTCCTGATCCATAAGGGAAGGCAAAAAAAACAACATCTAAAAAACTGCGTACGGATTACAAGGCGTCCAGTCTTGTTAAAAAACTTCCAAACCGGCACGATAAAAAATATATTGGGATCTTGTCAAACTGCCCTATTATTTTGGCAAGCATATCACAAGTCTTTCGAAATTTTTCCTTAATAGCTTGAATAATGAGAGTTCGCGTATTCTTTATAGACGCAGCAAAAGGTAGTCCCAGATAATTTAACGCATCCAAACATGCAATTGAGGATGACCCGACTAAAAGAGACTCACCTACTCCAGAATTTGGATGAAATACCATAAATTCCGTTTAGAAACTTCTAAGGAAAGACCTATGTCTTAAAGACTAGATTGGACTACACAACGGCAGATTGAAGTGAATCAAGATCTTTAGTTAGCAAAACAATATCATCAGCATAAGATAGATGGCTAATATCAATGAACCGATCAATCAGGAAAGGGGGAATATTTCTAGTAGCTGTAAGGATAGCGTTATTAAATAAAGCTGGACTAATGACCGAACCTTGTTTGACCCATCTCTTTACTAGAATATGATCGGTAAGATGAATACCAGAACGCACCTTAACATGAGAATTTTGATACCAATGCCATAAGCAAGAGCAAATGAAAGGGTTGACGCCATTGCGAAGGAGAGCAAGGATAGCATAAGAATGAAGGCACTTAAAAAATTGACGACAATGGCAATGATGCTGAAATTCAAGTTCCACACTCGAGGGGTGGTAAGAGTGAATTGGATGCCTACCTTCATTCCCGGAATGAAAACATTTCAATCCTCCACTTAAAAGCTATTTAAAGGCTTATTAACAATTGACAAATTTCACCATCCCCTGCTCCCCCCAAAAAATGGTTTGGCTTATCTATAGTTGAAATGGTCTATGTAAAGATATTTAAACAACAATCAAGTATGTCGGCCAGCTGTGTCATATTGTGATTAATAACAAAAAGTAAAATTTTAAACAATTTTTTGGAAAACCTTTGAATTCTTTCAGGTGGGGGAAGGAAGAGGAGTGGTGTATTCTAATTAGACATAGTAAAACATAGTAACATAGTAAACATAAGTAGTAAACAGAAAACATAGAAGTAAACATAGTAGACATAGTAAAGCATGTTCTATTAAGAACAAGTAATATACTTGAGGTAGGCTATGAGCAAAACTGAAAAAAATATATATAAACCCAGAGTGAGAGAGCAGAGACCCCAAAATAAAGATTACTTTAAAGCCCTTGTTTTGTCTGCAACATAAAAACAGACTTGGATATAAATTAGAAAGCCTACTTAAAAAAAAAAAAAAAAAAAAAAAAAAAAAAAAAAATGGGTCGGCAAGATTTGAATTTCAAGGATAAAATCTAGAGTTATCTTCTTAGTAATTTAAAATGCAAATAGTTTAAATTTAAAACAGTCAAAAATCGGTCAGATTTGTCTATTAAGCAAGAAGAATACACATGCTTTTTACGTCAAGGAGGGAGGGGCTTCACCTTTAGGGGGGAGGGACTTGAATATTTCAAAGTCTGATTTGCAAGACTTGCTCCCGTCACAGCCAAATATTTTTAAAAATCGCTGTTTAACAGGGGATTTCATTTGAGATTTGAGGGGGGACGTTCCTTTTTGGATATTTTTAGCAAATAACATACCGATAAATATGTATTTTTAAGTAAAATTTCAGACTTCAGAGGTAAATCTTCTTGCTTAACAGACTGCTTAAAAGAGTCAATATATATTTGCGGAAAGTAATTGTGCTTTTACTGTAATGGTATTATTGATTTCTTGGGCCACAATGACTTTCTCTTTATTATTTATATGCAATGAGTATATCGAAAAAAGGGTAAAATTTTTAATAAGACAGGGAAATTTGCAAAAAAAACTAATATTTTTTGTTCAAACAATAATTAATGAGTCCAAAAAAATTTTGACTTCATACCCGGGAACCCGAAAGCAGATGACTCATTCAACGGAGAAAAAAAAGGAAAAAATCTATCTAAAACATTTTAACATGTTTTTTAAAAAAATGAGAAAAAACACAAATTATATGCAAAAAAAAGGAAGAAAACAAAGAAACGCAGATTTATAGACCATAGTTGTTGTTTTTTAAACTAGTCCAATATAATAATTCATGCAAAACTATAATTTACGAAATGCGAGTTTCCTTCATTTTTTTTTTTTTTCGTATAGCGTGTATGGTTTTCTTCTCGCATTTTTACGAAAATGTTAATTTGTTAATGCTAGTTCTTTTCACTATCGTTTTCCTCCTTGATTTATTATTGTTTTTACATAATTTTTTGTTTATTTTACTATCTTATTAAAAGTTGCAGCATTTTTTTATATTTTATTTCATTTTAATTATAAATGGTGTCTATCTGAAACGCAACCTAAGTACGTAGTTACTTCTTCATGGTGTCTCTTTTGTTTCTTTGTTTCACAGTCTTGTTTTGCTTAACATTTATAGTCTTTTTATATATTTTGGTACATTTCTATCCCCTAGCGTAGTCTAAAGTAGTGTAATTTACTTAATTAACTCAAGTTTGCGTTAAATAAACTTTCTCCTGAAGCAAGTTTATCGGATCAACCTATTTTGCCCCCCCCCCCTAAATTTTTTTTATCGGTTCAACCTATTTTGCCCCCCCCCCCCTAAAAAAATCCTCGATCCGCCCCTGGTCTAAATATAAATAACTTTTAAAGACAGTAACTATCTCTATATTTATAAAGCTAGGTGTGTTTATAGGCTATACAATCATGCGCTGAATTCGAGCCAATCAGACTGCGTTTTGAAGAATACATTCTGGAGAAAATTGTGAATAATTATGATAATTATATTGTGATGCACAATCATAAGCCTTGTCATCTAGGGGATGTGGTCCAAAAGCCGCACTCTTTTAAAAATGTTAAATAACTTGAAGAGTTATTTAAAATACATTTAATGCAAACATCGTGGGAACATAAAATAAGGTATCTCAAAATAATAAACAAATTAGCTATAGCAGTCAGACAAAGAATTCACGAAAAAGATTTTTAAAAATTTGCCAACAAACTGATGCCAATAAACATTGGATTTTCACGAGTATATACTCGTAAGAATCCAATGTTTTATAGTTTGCAATTTAGCGATTAGTAAAACGCTGAGTAGTATGCAAAAATTATTGTTGTTGTTGTTAATGATACCATTTAGGCACTGTGCCCATAAAAAACCCCAAAAATTTTACATCGCGTGGATTCTGAAACCAATAAAGTTATACAGGAAATTGGCCTTATGAGTTGAAAGAAAAATCCACTTGGGCCTAAATGAGGTAGGCCCAAGGGAACTGATATCAGGGCTGAAGGTTCGAGCTGCCCAAGGTAGCGAGGGAAGCGAGCAAAGAGAGGCAAAGTCATGCTGCAAGGCCTCATCCACGAGGGGCAAATGGAATGAGTACCTCCGGATTAAAGCAAGGGCTAGTTACGGGGCCCGATCCCCTGTAAAGCAGCGTGAGAGCCCATGTGGCAGAGACGAGGGATCACATTCCCCCAAGGCTAAGTGAGGGTAGGGAAAGCAACGAAAGGCTGGCAGGCAGGATTTTTACTAGCCAGCAAAGCCAAAAAGTAGCCTTTTTTGTTAACCAATAATCACACTTCAAAAGCTGGAGGCTTCAGCGCAAGAGGCAAAGACACTAATTCCCCAGACACGAACTCTGTCCAAGTCACCAAAAATTAAGACTTTTATCCGATAGCAGGCTCGTCAATTCTATGAGAATTAGGGGGGAAATCTCGAAAGTTCGAAGAAGAGGAAAGGAATTTACGCCTGTAAGACGGTATGTAGATGCAAATGGCCCAAATTTTTCAAAATATGTACGCCTACAGGTCTGTAGGTCAAATGTTAAAATGATACTATCATATGTTTTAAGATAAAACCAACACAACAATTATTATTAATAATACCTTGAAAGCTGGATGATTCGACGCAACAGGGGAAGACACTAATTCTCCTTTGAAATAGCTTTGCCCAAGTCGCCAAAAATCAGGAAACGTTGCCGACAGGACGTCTGTCAACTCTTCCAAAAATACTAAGCGAGGAACTTCATTTCTTTGCTGAAAAGATAAAATAATTTAAAAATAACATAACTAACAAAATAGTCTAAATAATAACAATAGATAAAAAACAAAATAAATAAATAAATAAAAAAAAAAATGTGATATAATTAAGGTGATAGCATAATTGATGAGCCAAAATATTAAGGTGATGATAATATAATAATTATCTGACTATGTTTAAAAGCGTTTTAAAACTTCTGGAAGTGTTTAAAATGTGAGTTGTATTAATTTGTCTGTTTTTTTTTTTTTTTTTTTTTTTTTTTTTTTTTTTTTTCTTGATGTGTTGGTAGTCGTTTAGTTTAGATGGGTAATTAAAAGATTGTTTCTTTTTCGTTACATTTTTTTCCATTGAAAAAGGCTCCCGGACGTGGAGTCAAAATATTCGGATTTTTTATTATTTAAGTTTTTCATCTTTTGTTTTGTTCCACTGCACTATTTAAATTAAACCAGTTTTTCCCTCTCTTAATTTTTGTACAAGGTGATGAATAGGATAAAGTGACAACATCCATAATTTTACAGTAGAACAATAAAAGGAAAAATTAAGTCAAGACTTTTTACTGTTTTCAATCTTCAACTGCTTGAATAAACTTTTTTCAAAGCACTTCAGATTCACGATTCTGAAATTTATGTAAGAATGAACACTGTAATTCATGCTAATTTTGTGTCACCAATACCCTACACGCATTATCTGGGAGATTGGTAAACACTTTCTGCATGACTTTATGACTGCCTTTTATGCAGTCATAATGACTGCATTTTATGACTGCGAAGATTTAAGGGAAGAAGTTTTCGGGGAATGCTTTATGGCAAAATAATAGGATGAGCTAACAATAACAATGCGAACTCAAGTACCCCAATACAGAGCATGTCAATCCTAGAGTTGGGATAAAAACTTAAACGAATTTAACCCGAAAAAAAAAAAACTACCACGGCCAAATAGAATAGCATGGACAAATCCTATTGAATTCCATGATTTGATTACCACCGAACCCCCTGCACCGAACCCCTATCCCAGGACTGGTCCTGATGATTGCCCCTCCCAAGATTGGTATTGATGATTGCCGCCTCCCAAGGGTCGAACATGGGTACACCTATTTTTTCCACTAAGTATATTTTTCCCATCAGCCCTGTCTTTTAATCGATGCACCCTGCATTTACAACTTTTGCCAGAGCCAAATCATAGTAAAAAAAAAAGTGATAAAACGTCAATACTTATAGATGACTAGGGTTATTTCTTGATTTTAACATCACAAGTGGATTACAGAAGCGGAAGATTAAAATGGCAAGAAATTCATTTGAAAAGCATGTGCCAGCACTACTTTGTTCCCAACTATAGCACTGTGTCTTTGATTCTTGTTACAGACATAAAAAAACTGTTATTTCAATTTTTCGTCATTTATAATTTCAAAAACTGTACCTTAAATATTGACAAATTTAAACAAATAAAAATATAGAAAAACGGGCATAATATTTTAAATAAGACACCGGATAAGAAAACTTTAATAATTAAAAAATCTGGATATTTTGACTTGGTACCCAGAAGCCTTTATTAACGGTTGAAAACATACAAAGACTGCCCAAATAAAAAAATGTGAGAAAAAATTGAAAATGACTTTTTTTAGAAAAGTTTGTAGGATTTAAAGAGATAGGAGTAAATGGGGATCATTAATTTTTAGGGTAATCATGGGAAATTGACATTTGAGAGAAATAAGAAGTGAGAGTCAAAATAATTATGGTGAGAATTTGCGTTGAGTTCGGAAAGATGGATAAAAGATGACAAAAAAGGAAGGCATTAAAGAAAATATGGACACTGACAAGGATTTTATTAAAATTATTTTCTAACAAAGGATACTTATGTAAAAAAAATGAGGATAAGGAGGTGGCAGTTTTAGAAGGGACCTTGCAACGCGTGATCTCTCTGCCACGTAACACTCCCTTTTGGAGACAAGAAGTAGTTGGCAAGTATTTCTTTAAAATTTCTAGATTGTCTTAAAGCATTATTACTTGATGTGCGACCTACATCCTGGAATGAGGCATTTGAAATAGAAGCTGCAGTCTCCAATGTAGTGTTTGGGGTACCACGTGAAGAAACAATGTAACTGTGAAGGCAAAGTGCACATTCCACGATTGTCACCAACTTATCATGCTGCATGATTATTCCTGAACTAAATAGTCTGACCCTTAGTACAAAAATGCCGAAAGTGTTCTCAATTAACCTGCGAACTGAGGAAACTCTATAATTGTATATCTTTTGGAGTTCAGTAAGGTTTCTACCAGGAAAGGACCTTATTATGCAGTCTTTGAGCGAAAAGGTTTCGTCCCCTAAGAAAAAATGCGGGAAAAGGTGTTAGGTCCAGGGATTTCTTGAGTGGTGGAAGCCTGGTGTCTCCAATATCGATATGCTTCCCAAATTCCGATCGAAAAAAGACACCACCATCACTCTCAGATCCGTAGGCACCAACATCATAAAACAAAAATTTGGTTCGCATCACAAGTTGCAGGTAAAATAACACTAAAATAGTTCTTATAGTTATAAAAGTGTGAACCAGAATTGTATGAGCATTGAAGCCTGATGTCCTTACCATCTAAAGCACATATCCAATTTGGCATTTTTCAACGGCTAAAGATCTGCGTTGCGGTAACTTTTAAGTCTTCCCCAGATGAAGTAGCAAGAAAATTGGGAGAAAGAAGGACAAAAATGGCCGTGCAGTCCCTTTTGTTTTGTTCCCAACTGTTTCCTGTTGCTAAATAACGCAACATCAAGGCTAGGTGAGTCTCAAGGGATATGAATTTTATATAATTTGTATTTTTCTTTGTTACTCTTTCTCGCACTTTACTTAGAAAATCAGAAAATTCATTTCTAGTAAAGCGTGTAAAATTCATGAATTTTTCATAATCGTCAGTCAAGAGAAGCTCGTTAAGCAAGTTTAACTGCCCTACTTTCTCTCTTTTATTGTTTTCCAGCACCAAACGTAGCCACTGCTTCCTTTTCTTTCGTTACTTAGAGCCATTGGCATTGTCATTTTGCTCGGAAGCAAGTAGTGCTAACGCAAACACTAAAATATCGCATCGGAATTATTATTATCTGTCGTGTTGAAAATTTTTGAACTAACTGCCAAGTGATGAAAGTAGTAACATTAAAAAAAAGGGGAAGCCGTAAACGTAAACCGTAAGCGTAATTCTTACGTTTTGATCTAAAAAGCCATTATCATTAAGTAAATAGGTGAGTCAAGTTAATGGCAAAATTGCGAAAATGTGCTATACTTCCTAAAATCTATCAGTTCAATATAAGGTTTCCTTGATTTAAAACTTTCAAAAATGGATATGAATACACCCTCTAAATCTGCAAATAGGACAGAAATGGAATCAATGAAAAACAAAAATCATTGAAAACAAGAGATACTCTAAATTAGAAATACTGTCGGTATTTCAAATGCAAAGGAAAATTTCCAGGGGATCTTCCATAGAGGAAAATTTCCGCAGGGGTTGTCCGCCGAGTTTTTTCATTGGACAATACCCTTGTTTGTTATTTTTATTTTAAAAATGAAAAAAAACAACCCAAAGCTCACTTTTTGGGTGGCATGTGTCACTTTAAGATTGCCTTACAAATTTAAATTTGTAAAGAGCAATTAAATACAAAAATTAGTTTATAAATGAGCCCATAATTAGCTCACTGTGATGTCCATGTGTCCGGCCCAGCCTTTCCATTCCAAAAATGTCACCCTAATTCCGCTTTTAGTGTACCATGTGGCACTTTATAACGGCCTTATCGAACCTGGGCATTTAAAAACGAGAATACATGAGATATATCTTTTTTGAATCCTTAAACAGCTCTCTATGATGTTGCCATGATGTTGCCAGTGCCTCAATAGCAACGAAGAAAAATAAGAGGACATATCACTACTGCTCATGTAAACAAGTGATTTTTTCTTGTTGCTCAATGAGGGGAGTTGCAATTTTCCTATATAAGGTTTCAATAATGGTAATCTAAAGGGTGAACTTTTTGATTTGCTAAGACGTCATTTTCAAATCACATGCAACTGAATGACGCGAGGCACGGGACTGTTAAAATAGTGCGTAGTTCAAATGTGAGATTTTGTCTCCTATGATGGGCGCGGGAGTTGAAGGAAGTGGAAGGGGGATACTCACTTTAATATTAACGGTAAAGCTGGCAAAGAATCTGAGCTTATTAAACACACCATCACCCACCCGAAGTGTTTACAGTGCACTACTGACGTCTGCACCAACTCAGGTGCAGATAGCCTGATAGCCTTAGTAATAGCTGAGTTTACTACTTAATTTGTTTGTTTCATGTGTGTGCATTGTTTTATTTATGTATTCTATAGTGTTTTTGAATTTAACCAAGTAACGTTTTGTTAAATAGTAACTTTTCTTCGTTATTGCTTGAAGAAAAATATCCTATTGAAGACTTAGGGAAGGAGCGGGCTTATCTTTACTTTTTAACCGCTTGGTACACCCCCCCCCCCCCCCTTAGGTGGAAGAGTGCACATGTGGTCCAAGGATCGGGACAGCTGGACTGCTAAATATTATGTAAATTATTAATTCAGAATAAGCGCGTCCTTTGGTTCAGCAATGTAAGATGGCCAAACTTTCGGTTCCGTATTAACCAGCTTTGTCCAGCTCTCAACTTTCATGTGTTTTATAATGTTTCTAAAAATAAAATTTCTTTCATTTTATTTCGTTCTAACAGACTAATAAAACCAATAAAGCGCACAGCTCCTTACTTTCTTTCTTTTGCTCAGAACTAACTTTATATAGCAATGGAAAGTAGAACAAGAAGAAAAGGGCACTGAAAAGGGATTCGATTCCCATCTACGTCTTCTTATAGTAACACAAGAACAGAAAGTGAAAACAATCTTAACAGTGAAAGAAACTCAACTTTGACAAAATTAATTAACAAACGTAATTCAATTAATGGTTAAGTAATGGGGTGTCCCGAGGTTCATTTTATTGGGGGGAGGGGGGCGATCTTCGTAAATTTTACCGAATTGCTACCTGATTTATGCCAATTTTTCTACAGAAATCAAGAATGTTGCTAAATTTTGGCCGATTTTGCCAAATAAGCGCGTCCTTAGGCTCAGCGATGTAAGATGGCAAAATTTTTTTGTTCCTTAATCAGTTCCGTACAAAAAAAAAAACAGTTTTTGTCCAGTTCTCAAATTTGATGTGTTTTGTAACGTTATTAGAAATAAAATTTGTATTCATTTTAATTGATTCTAAAAGGCCAATAAACCCAATAAAGGGTACAGCTCCTTACTTTCTTTATTTGGTTCAAAGCTAACTTTATAAAGCTTAGAACAAGATGAAAAGGGTATTGAAAAGGGATTTTGATTCCCATCTACGTCTTCTTATAGTAACACAAGAACAGAAAGTGAAGACAATCTTAACAGTGAAAGCAGTCCAGCTTTAACCAAATTAATTAAGATTAATTAAGAATTAATTAAATTAATTAAGATAAAATAATTAACAAACTTGATCCAATTAATGGTCCAGTCTCAGCTTTGTCTCATATTTGTGATGGCTCCTTTCAACGAAGAGACTTGATTTGCCCTTAGACTAACGGGAGAAAATTCTGAACAGAATCCTCAGAAATCTTCAAAACACATGTAGACTTGTGTTTTTCACAACTTTTCTAAAACCCTTCCCCCACAGGTGGTTTTAGAGGAAAGGGGTTGAGGGGGCACTCGCCTCGAGAGCAGAAATTTTAGGGGCGCAAATTTGAAGAATAACCTAACATTTATAATCATTTTTTAGTTTTTAAAATTTTACCTTTACTGAAATAAAGTAGAGGTCGTAGTTGGTTTTAAGTTAATAACTGTAATACTTATGTAATAATACTTAATACTTACAGTGAGTATAAGCAAATTGAAGAGACTTTCCCCGCCACTGCTTTTCCCTGAAGGATAGCCCATGCTCATTGGCTATCGGAGGTGGACCCCCTCTTGCCCCCCTCCCATAAAAATGTTGAAGCTACGTCCCAGGAGGTTTGAAGCTCTTATCTACAAATATTTGAAATTTTACATCTTTTGCCAAAGAATGATAGTCCTCAGCAACCTTGGTATATAAATGAAATAAAACTTATAATAAAATGGGACCTTTATCACTAAATTGAAAAATTAAAACAGACCGAGGTTAGTCGTTTTTATGATGGAAAGGCAGCGTGGTCTTCTTCATTATTTAAAGATCATGAATGTGTGTGTGTGTTTTGTTTTGTTTCCCCTAAGGATGATCGTATCGAACCAAGGGTCCTAGAAGATTGGAAGAGGGCTCATTCAAACAATAATTAAAAGTTTAAGTGATTCTACGAACCCTTAAAGGATCATCCGATCCATTATAAACTTTTTTCGAACTTTTATAAACTTTTTATAGAGCTTTTTTCATTATGAACTATTTTCATTAATGAAAATTATTGTCATTAAAATTCTTTTAAACATTTAGAATTGATTAGTGGTCTTGACATAACTCGTAGCGCTTGGATATGAAATCTGAAAAAAAAAACACGACACTAAACAAAATCCTGACACCTAATTTCTCGGAAATCTTAGAATTATCTTCCCAATTTTGTGCTGGAGATTGAAATATTCATTTTAACATAAAAGTAACGTTACTTTTCCGTATCCATTTTCCCAGAAGCAATAGCGGATCCAGGATTTTTGTTCGGGGGGGGGGGGGGGTGTTACCCGATTTTTTCCCGTTTTTTACCCGATTTTTTTCCAGTTTTCTGGTAAGGTTTTGTCTTTACAGGTATTTTTTAGACCAATTTTCAACTCGGTCAAAAATTTCAGGGGGGGGGGTGGGGTTCAAACCGGGTAACGGGTACCCCCCCCCCCCGATACGGCCTTGCCCAGAAGTGCTGAAATATTTCAACGTGTTTACCTTACGATCGACGTTTTCTCGGGAAGCTTTTCTGAAAACATAGCCCACATATTTCTGCAAAAGACATGGAAAATTTCTCGCACTAAACTGATCAGATTTAGTCATTAGTCAGTTTTATTTCATTAACATCAACCAAACTTCACTTCACGACAGAACTTGAGTTTGGTGGCTATAAGACTCAAGGACCCAAATAAATTTTCAAATGGGGATTATTTTTTTGTGTATAAATTTGCTAGTTTCAATTACATTATTTTAGTAATTCTACCGATGATGGTCGCTGTATATGTGATTTAAATATCTGGACTTCTGTACATGTTTTTTTTTTTTACTGTCTCAATAAATGGATTTACAAGCATCCCCATTTGAAGACTTATTTGTTCCACAAGTGCTGAAATATTTCAACGTATTTACCTCGTGATCCACGTTTTCTCAATAAGCTTTGCCGGAAAAGCCCCCACATCCCGCGTAATTGCACCATACTTCTGCACAAGACATAGTAAAAGCCCTCACACCTAATTGATCAGGTCCGTTTTTCATAGCTAATTTAATTTCTGCGGCCACGTTTTCACACAAATGCTGAAATACTTTAATGTATGCGGAACTGCGTTTTCTCGACCAGCTTTATCGGGAAATCACCCACATTCCACAAACTCACATTACTATTTATTTTTTTTTTGCAAAGTACAGTATATGCATGTTTAAGATGGTTTAACTGGAAAATCTTGACTTATACAAACATGTTAAACAAATACAAAATTTACATGAAAGTTGGGCAAGTTCAGTTTAGCAGTTTTTTTTTTTATTTATGTTGGCACAAAAGTGACAACGCTGAAGAAAATCAGTACAGTGTCGTCTTAATTTCAAAAGTAAAGAATTACTTATCTAACTTATAAAATAATTAGAAAAAAAAATTACACCCAAATTTCTGGGCCCATTAATCAATTGGCCAAAAAAATTTCCAAAACGCATCAAAAATTTGTTTATATGCATTTTTGTTACATTTTTACGAGTCGGACAAAAATCTCGGGAGGGGAGTTTGAACCTCCTAACCCCCCCCCCCCCCCTGGATACACCCCTGAGTGGCATCTTTTGGATGGGAGCAAAGTTGGATTCTGTTCCCCCTATTTTTCGAAGAATACCTTTTCAGGGGTATTTCCATTGAAAAATATCCTTTTTTGGTATTTTCATTGAAAAAAAATATGAAAAAACGACAATTCACCTCCCCCTAGATATTGAAAAATAAATTTTGCAACTATCCTAATTTTTCGTGAACTGACGTCATTAACCATAAATATTTTTTAATCAATTAAAATTGGTGTAATTAGCATTCCCAGATTGGATTTAAGTAAAATTTGACTTTTAATTGATAACGAATTTTCAAGCAGTTCGTGGTAACAACTGTCCTAATATAGAAAAAACTCATATTAATTTCTATTATCTCAAACAGTTCGTGGCAACGAACTGTAAGTAAGGAGCGACTCGGCTCAATAGTAACAGAAACTTTAAAAACGGAATTTGAATATCAGTAGATACATAAAAAAAAATTATCTTATTATGCCGCTTCCACATATATAAAAGTCCTCAAGTTTAGTATTACCCATCAAAAGTTACGAGTCTGAGAAAATTTGTTTTATTTTTAAAATGGGAGGAAACAACCCCTTAAATTCAAGGAATCTTAATGAAAATCATACCATCATATTCAGCGTATCAGAAAACCCTGCTGTAGAAGTGTCAAGCTCCTATATACAAAAATGTGGAATTTTCCTATATCTGCCAGAAGACAGATTACGGATGCGTGTTTATTTTTTTTTCAGGGGTGTTCGTATTTAAATAATGATCCTAGAAGATCGGAGAGGGTGCATTTGAACAAAGTCCTAGAGCCCTCTTTAAGTGACCAAACAATTGGAGGGAACTGGGTCCCCTCTCACGCCCATTTCCCCCCAAAGTTATCGTATCAAAATTTTGAGATAGCCATTTTGTTCAGTATAGTTGGAAGATCAAATAACTAGTCTTCGTGTAAAATGACCCTCCCACAGTCCGTGGGGGAGAGGCCTGTAAGTAATGAAATTTCCCCATTGTTTACGTATAGTATTTGTTATTGGGAAGCATACAGAAATTTTTTGGAGGGGGGGGGGTTGTCCTTGGGGTGGATTTTTATTGGGAGAATCTTCCTTGTGGAGGGAAATTGATTTTGATTTCCGATAAATAATTTCCACGGAAGGGGGTATTTCTGGAGTGATCGAGAAACAGATTAGAGATTAAAGTCTTATTCAAATGAAAGAATGCTAAGGAGTATTTTTCAGGCTGAATCATCAGCAAGGAATTGTACGTTTTTTTAAACCGTAAAATTTCAGTTAAAAACAAGTTTTTTTTTTTAACTGAAAGTAAGGAGCAATATTAAAACTCAAAACGAACAGAAATTATTCAGGGTTGCCCCCTCCTCAGTAGGCCTACCTTGCTCTTTACGCTAAAGTTTGACTGTTTATCCCATTTTTTTTTTTAAGAGCGGCTACTGAAACATGGGGGTCATTTAAATAGAACTAATTGGAAAAAAAACTTTCCGAAAAAGATCTTTTCTAAAGAAAAATAAAGGCCATATTAAACTTAAGATCAGAAGAAATAACACAAACTACAATAACTCAAACTTAAAATAACCAGAAATTACTATTAAAGAATAAATGAAACCCAAAACGAACAGAAAATAAATAAACAATCATAGCAAAATAAACATACAACAGCTACTAATATAAATGAATAAATAATTCTCAAAACGAGTAAAGCTTAAAAGCTGAATATCCGAATCAAGCTTAAAACGAACAAAAGTATCTTGCTATTGAGGCATAGCCTAAGTGAAACCCAAAACGAACTTGGAAATTTGTTTTACTTTTGGGCCAGATCAAAGAAGGAAATTTAAATCAAGAATTTGAATGAGCTTTGTCATTGAACTCTCTCTAAAAATAATCTAGTGAATAATCCGGAAGTTCATTATTTTGTGAACGAGGGGACTTTTTTCTATGATGATGTCTTGTGCAGAAGTCTTGTGCAGATGAGATTATGCAGAATGTGGTGGATTTTCCCGGAAAAGTTTCTTGAGTAAACACAGATCTGAATACATTGAAATCTATCAACACTGTTTGCTATGAGAAATGGGCTTAATCTGTAATGTCTGAGGAATTTGCAAAAAAAAAATAATGTGATTTTGTGCAATGTCGGTGACTTCCCCCAAAAGTTTCTAGATAAAACGCAGATCGTAAGGTAAATACTTTGAAATATTTCATCACTTGTGAGAAAAGGCTTCCAGAAAGCAAAGTTTAAAAGTAAAGTTCAATGAAAAATGGACTTGATTTGTTAGGTCTGATTCATCTAAATCTCTTTTGATTCTCAAAAACTGAACTAAAACTTTCAATTTCCAATCAAATGACCCCCTCTTTAAATTTTTTACGAGCATCCCTTCCACAAGAACCATTTATGCCCCTAGGGCATAACTTATAACGCCTACCACTGGGCCCTGGGGGGGGGGGTCGACAACGCAGTTTTTTGTTATATGATCTTTGAACTACTTTTAACAAAATGGCTATCTCAAAATTTTATCGGATGTATTTGGGGGAAAAGGGCGTGGGGGGGGGGGGCTAGTTGCCCTCCGATCTCTTTTGACTCTTAAAAAGTGAACTGGAACTTTCAATTTCCAATCAAATGAGTCCTCTTTGAGGTTTATACGAGCATTTCTTCCATAGGAACCATATATACCCCAAGGACATAACTTACAACGCCTGCCCCCAAGCCCTGGGAGGTAGTGTCGACACTTTTGACTCTTAAAGTGAAATGGAACTTCCAATTCCCAATCAAATGAGCCATTTCTGAAGTTTTATACGAGCATTCCTTCCATAAGAACCATATACAACCCCAGGGCATAACTTGAAACACCTGTCTCCGGGCCCTGGGGGGTTGTGTTGACACCGGAGTTTTTGTTATATGATATTTGAACTATTTTTAACAAAATGACTATCTCAAAATTTTTATCGGATGCATTTGGGAAAAAAGGCGTGGGGGGGGGGGGTAGTTGGCCTCCGGTTACTTTTGACTCTTAAGAAGGGCACTAGAACTTCCAATTTCCTATCGGATGAGTCCCATTTGAAGTTTATACGACGACCCCTTCCATATGAAGTGCCTCTGGGACAAATAAAAATCTTTAATAATTAAGAAGCCTTTATCATATTTAATAACTAATAATTTATAATCTTTAATTTCCACTTTATAAATAATTAAGAAGTATTTGAATTTTCCACTTTGTATCTTTATATTTGTTATTTCGTTTTTGTGGCATGTAATCTGTGTTTTTTTTTCCTTTTCCTGTGTCTTATTCAGTTATACTGTCTTATTCTGTGTTGCAGTTTTTCAAGTAATAATAATAGCAGGAAAGAAGGGTAATAAAAAACGGAAGAAACAATTCATACCTTTAATTCGTGGCTTTCAGTCAAAGGAGTTTTCAAAAAATTTGAAGCTTTGTTCAAATCTGGCTGTTCACGACTCAAATGTTCCTTCATGCACCTATTCATTACTTTCACAATATAATCAAAGAAACTGAGTAAAACATCAAAAGCAATATCTCCCTCATACTCAAGACTCACAAGGTGACGAATAATGTTCTTTTGTTCTTCAATGTTTGATGGAAATTGCTTCAATCTAAACATCAATTCTTTGCGAACTTCTATCATCTGTGATTCAACTGTGTCTAAGACCCTTTTCAGGGCATTACTTTTTGTATCCCTATAAAACGCCACAGCCCGTGCATAATCACTAACAACGGTGCCATAGTCTCCTTTCTTTATGTTTTTATCAATTGTGATAGGTAAATCAAAAAGAAATTTATAATTTTTGGCAATTTTGAAAGTACCTCGAAGCTCTTCAGCCTGCTTTTCCCTCTCCAGTACTTTATTAAAGAGGCTATCGGACTCTTTTTTAACATCCTCTATTTGCTTTTCTAAATTATGAGTAGATGGTACATCTTTGACTTCAATTAAGGATTTGAGTGTTACTGAAGTTTGTAGTTGATCAAATATAGCTCCTAAATTATTTTTTATGAATGAAATTTTTCCTTCTCGTTCTGAATTAACAGTCCGTTTTAGATACGCAGCGCCGGCCTTCAAATCTTGAAACGTCGTGGCATAATGATGTTTCATTAAAAAATCGAACAATTGAGAATTCAGGACTACAAATATCCGAATTCCCATCGGGTGATATTTTATCAAGTTCCTCAGTATTTAAGGCTTCACGTCCTTCCATAGAAAGGCCCAAGGGATCATCATAACTTAACGCAGATGGCTTAGCTGGTCGTAAATAACCCCTCATTGTAACAGCACCTGAGTCATTCACCCATACAGCGCTCTCTTTTAGAGGACCCGATGTCTCCTCGATACCTAGTACAAAAAAGAAAGAAAATATATTAGAAATGCTATCAAAGTTTTACCCATACAGCGCTCTCTTTTAGAGGACCCGATGTCTCCTCGATACCTAGTACCTAGTACAAAAAAGAAAGAAAATATATTAGAAATGCTATCAAAGTTTTATCCATACAGCGCTCTCTTTTAGAGGACCCGATGTCTCCTCGATACCTAGTACAAAAAAGAAAGAAAATATTAGAAATGCTATCAAAGTTTTACAGTTACCATATTTTCGACCTAACACCTTTAAATTAGTGTTGTTTTTTTTAGACCACACTGCCCTTCTAAGACGAACAAATAAACTTTCAAATGGGGATAAATCCTTTTATTTAGACAGGTGTAAAAACAGGTACAAAGGTCCAGATATTTCGGTCACATATACAGCGACCGTCTTCAGTGAAATACTAAAATAATAAAATTGAAACTAGCATATTTATATACAACAAAATAAAATAACTTTTCGGGTCATTCACAAAATAATGAACTTCCGGATTATTCATTAGATTATTTTCAGAGAGAGTTCATTGGCAAAGTTCTTGATGTAAATTTTCTTCTTTAATCTTACCCAAATGTAAAAAAAAATTCCAAGTTTATAGATGTTTACTGGGTTGGTCTAATTTCCCCATATATAAATAATCTAGTGATGTATATATGGGGAAATGAGACCAACCCAGTAAACATCTATAAACTCAACATTTGATTTGCAATTAGAAGACACGGAAGGTTTTGCCACTTTCATTGGAAATTTGTTTTACATTTGGGCAAGATTAAAGAAGAAAATTTGAATGAACATCATTGAACATCAAGAACTTTGAATGAACTCTCTCTGAAATATTTCTCTAATATTTCTTTTTTTTTTTGTATGATCCCTTTGTGGCCTGTACATGCTTTTACCCTGTTACTCTTCAGTTAATACAGACGTTTCTGTGTTAATATTTCTCTTTTTTTGTATGATCCCTTTGTGGCCTGTTACTTTGCCCTATTATTTTGTGGCCTGTACATGCTTTTGCCCTTTTACTCTGCAGTTAATACAGACATTTATTTGTTAATATTTCTCTTTATTTGTATGATCCTTTGTGGCCTGTACATGCTTTTGCCCTGTTGCTCTTCAGTTAATACAGATCATTTTTTTTGTATGATCCCTTTGTAGCCTGTTACTTTACCTTGTTACTTGGTGGCATATACATGCTTTTGCCCTGTTACTCTCCAGTTAATAGACCTTTCTTTGTTAATACTTCTTTGTTTTGTATGATCCCTTGTGGCCTGTTACTTTGCCCTCTTACTTTGTGGCCTGTACATGCTTTTGCCCTGTTACTCTTCAGTTAATACAGACGTTTCTGTGTTAATATTTCTCTTTTTTTTTGTATGATCCCTTTGTGGCCTGTTACTTTGCCCTTGTTATTTTGTGGCCTGTACATGCTTTTGCCCTTTTACTCTGCAGTTAATACAGACATTTATTTGTTAATATTTCTCTTTATTTGTATGATCCCTTTTGGTGGCCTGTACATGCTTTTGCCCTGTTGCTCTTCAGTTAATACAGATCATTTTTTTTTGTATGATCCCTTTGTAGCCTGTTACTTTACCTTGTTACTTTGTGGCATATACATGCTTTTGCCCTGTTACTCTCCAGTTTAATAGACCTTTCTTTGTTGATATTTCTTTGTTTTGTATGATCCCTTTGTGGCCTGTTACTTTGCCCTCTTACTTTGTGGCCTGTACATGCTTTTTTGCCCTGTTACTCTTCAGTTAATACAGACGTTTCTTTGTTAATATATTTTTTTTTTATGATCCCTTTGTGGCCTGTTACTTTGCCTTGTTACTTTGTGGCCTGTACATGCTTTTGCCCTGTTACTCTTCAGTATATACAGACGTTTCTTTGTTAATACTTCTTTGTTTTGTATGATCCCTAGGTAGCTAAATCGACAATTTGTCCATATACCTATCTATCATTCTCCACATCAACAAATAAACCGCCACGAAACCAAAAGAAGTAACTTTTTTTACACAGATTTTACTATTAAATGATTTCGCTGAATAACTAACAGACTATTTGACTACTCAGACTACTTGTAAAATATACTTTGTGACCCCCCCCCCTCCCCCAAAAAAAAAACTTTCCACTTCTTCTTACTGGCTAAAAAATTCACGCAGGAGAATCAATCAGGTCAAATTTGGCTTTTTGAACTCTTTACTTTATTTAAATTCCACATTTTATTTTGCATTTTTATTCTAAATTTTACTTTGCTTAAATTTTGATTAAATTTAACACAGGAAGACAATCAGGTCTTAAAAGGATGGATATCTGGCTGCCCTTTCTGTCATAAGGAAACTAATAACAAGACCCCCATAAATGACAAAATAATCTGTTTAGATCACACTCAAATCCATTTCAAAAACAGGTGAAAATAAAAACAGTAACGTGTAAAGAACATTAAGACAGTAAAACCGCGATATAAGTTGGAGCTCAACCTTTAGAATTTACATCTAGAATCCTAGGCTATCGACCCCATTTTCCATCTCCAGGCAATACTTTATCTTGGATTAATCACTTTGTATAAGCCTGTCTTTGGAATCAGGAGATAGGGGTATCAATTCAAGAAACTTTAGAAGGGGGAAGGGGGGCTATTCTGCTATTTTTTCAATGAAAAAACCAAGAAAAGTACTTTCAATTAAAAACACCTAGAGAATATATTTTCAAGGCCTGGGGAGGGGACTGAAGCGCCAGTTAGAAGGTCTCAATCCAGATTTGTTTGCAAGGTATTGTTACTAATGCCAATAGCGTACACTGTGGTGCTACGCAAGGCTCTATCTCAAGTCGTGCAATATATAATGATGCTATCAGAGTAGTCACTACAGATTCTATGGTTCTTAAATGAGCCATCTACCGATGCAACGTAACCTGTCATGAAGACATTAGTTTTTTTTCTTTGCTGGTAATGTAGACGCACTGAAGAGCCGCATTTTAATTAGCACCAACACATGCTATTGTGTTTAACGTCAACACAACAAACACAATGTGTTTAATGTCAACACAGCAAGGTATCGCGTTTTTTATCGGATTTTCTGTCGACACAATATGCGTTGGATTTGTAAAATGTTGACATTTTTGACATTTTTTGTCTTTCGATGACAGATAAAAGGTCATTTTGTTTTTTAACGTTGACACGGAAAATATAAATTCAAGCGGCAAATTCGACATAGATAATTTTGGACACCACACTACCTTTCCATGACGATAAATAAAAGTTCTAATAGGGATAAAATCCTTTTAATAGACAGTGTTTCACAAACAGTGATAGAAATTCACAAGTAACACGACATATTTCGGTCACATAATAATCGAGATTCTATGCAGTGAACGTCATCAGTAGTAAAACTATTTAGCGGCAAATTCAAAAATTTAAGATGAATTTTGGACATTTTTTTTTAGAAAAAAACAACTGTTTGTTTTTCTTATGAATAATAAATTAATCAAATTAATAAAAAGCTAACAGTTGGTTATGTTTCAAAGTGTTACATATGAAATAACCACCAACAAAATACGTTTGGTGTGCTATTCTAAGTCAACATGAAAAGGCACAAACCAAATGCTAAACAGGAAAATGTCGACTTTGTAAACCTAACTAAAACACAGCTCAGAACGCCGCTGATGTTGTTTCCTCCAGGCTTAAACAAAATTAGTATTTCGGTTACTTCTTCCAAAACCGAGTCTCTCGTTTCGGACTGATAACCACCTCCACTGATACGATTCACGTCGGTACAGCTGCTCATCTTCCAGTTCACTTAGCCATTGAGGCCTTCCGTTTGGAGCATCAATTAAAAACCTTAAGACATATCATAATATATTCTTCGAAAGAAAAACTAGGAAAATCTTACGGGCATCTCGCCAGACTAAAGAGCTATTTTGATAAGAGAGAGCTTGGTCAACTGTATAACTTACACGACAAATGTTGTTTTTGACAACCATATGGAAATTCGTCTCCACATCTGGTAAGAAACCTAAACGACCGCTATTTTTTGGCTTTGTAAGTGCTTTTCCAGCACTCTTATTTGGACTCGTAATATTTTGCTATACGTAATATTCATTTCCCGACGGTGCTGTTGTAATTTTTAGGTTTTTCGAAAAATGGATGACCTGTCATCTAGGTTTGCTGTCAGCCACAATACAGTTGTCAATTTCCGCTGATATGTCTTTTATCAAGCGCCTAGTGTCGTATGTTGTGAGGTCTCATAATATAAGGCTAAAATTGGAACATGAACTAAAGAAGAAGTTTGTGCCACCTTCCTTAGAAATTCAACTTAAATTTAGGAAATATTAAAGAAGAAAATTTACGACAAAATAAAAGTTCAAAATAGGGATAAAATCCTTTGTAATAGACAGTGTATAGAAATTCACAAAAATACCAGATATTTCGGTCACATATACAGCGACCGTTATCAGTAGTAAAACTACTATTTTATACTACACATATACAGTGACCGAAATATCTGGTACTTTTTTGTGAATTTTTATACACTGTCTATTAAAAGGATTTTATCCCTATTTTGAACTTTAATTGTCGTCATGGAAAGGCAGTGTGGTCTCCAAAATTATCTAAGAAAATTTACGACTCAAGATTTGGAATGAAGCCTGTTAATGAACTCTCTCAGACATATCTAGTGAATAAATGGGAAGCTCATTCGATTTATCGGAAGCTTATTCGGGTTCCGAATAATGTGACCCGAATAAGCCGATGACTTCATGATTTCTGCTGGTGGTGTATTTGGTCGGAATATCCAGATTTTTTGTATCTGTGTTCATTATCTAATAAAAGGACTTAACCCCCATCTGAACTTTTATTTGTACATCATAGAAAGGCAGTATGGTATTAGAAAAAAAATAACTAAATTAAGTATTACTTGGAAAATCAGTAAATGAAATTGCAGCTAAACTAACGCGAGAACCTAAGATCCTTAATACAACATTGATTATAAACGCAGGCGGAATATGAAATCCCTACCTCCTCCCTTCAAGCTTCAAATGGATCCCTCAAGCCGTTCCTGGGATATTGCAGATACAGTCTTTGATAAACTGGGGACTTACAGTTTCTTATTTCACTACATCACAACATCGACTGAAAGAAAGTTCCCTAGAGGCTCATAGCCTGAAAACTTTTGAGAGAATTAGAGATACAAATTTTTTTGCCCTAATATATTTTAATTTCTAATCAAATCAGTGTCCTACTAATTTTTTAATACCACTCTTTCTATATGCAATGGTCAGAGACAAAACATATAATCATTTACTCTTTCCTAAGTCACTCTTCAAAAACTTCTTTGAAGTTTTTTAAACTTCTTAAAACTTCACTCTTTGCTAATTCAGTCCTAGTGCATTGTCTCTGAAATTTGTATTTAAAAAAATCTATAAAAATATTTGGAAAGAGATTTTTTTTTGGAATCTGAATGACATACAAATGACAAGAATTACAATCTTTCCTTTATATATCCAAAACTTTTTCGCCTAAATATCTCACTAAACCCTTGAATTTGTGACTTGGCAAACCATTTCCCAGCTTTTTATCTGTTCTATGTAATTTTTTTTTGGCGGGGGGATGGTGGACAACCTGCTCTCGGTACCCCTCATAATACTAATCTCAATCTGTCAATTGATAATCGGTAGGTGTCATGAAAATACTCTGCTCCAAATCCAGTGTAGGGTGATGCATGGCAGGGGACCACCTCCATTGATGAGGATGGGTATAAGGTGTTTAGGCTCTATTTCTCACCAGACGAATGCACTGACCCTTGGAGTACTTTGTCAATAGCCTCGCTAGGCTAACTACCATGCAAATATTTTTTACCTGTTTCCAAAATCAAAGCGAAAAAGCATTAGATTGGAATGACCACTTGTGAACGACTTTTTGTTTGTCCAAGGGCTTTGAAAATGGACTTGCTGCAGCAGCCCATAGTAATGTACAAGGATACAGAATCCTCAGGCGAGATTCGAATCGCTGAGAAGATGTTGCATATCATGTAGGGCATCACTGTCTACCTAAAGAGCCATATTCCATATACTTATTAAATGTCCAAGACCCAGAGGACAAAGAGTCATGCCCACAGTGATGTACAAGGTCCAATGTACAGGGATACAGAATTCTCAAGTGAGACTGGAAGCGCTGAGACGGTGTTATCTATCATGTAGGGCATCACTGTCTACCTAAAGAGCCATATTCCATATATACTTACTTTAATGTCCAAGACCCAGAGGACAAAGAGTCATGCCCACAGTGATGTACAAGGTCCAATGTACAGAGATACAGAATCCACAGGTGAGACTGGAAGCGCTGAGACGGTGTTATCTATCATGGAAAGGGTAATACTGTTTACCTAGAGAGCTTCCATGTACTTACTTAAATGTCCCAGAATCAGAGGACAAACAGACACTGCAGGTCAAGGTGAACTTTCGGAATAAGAGTGTCATCAAATCCAATGCATGTCTGTTAGTTCTGTTAAGAGGAAGTTCAGCAAACACATCTGTTGAGGGAAATTATAGGTAAAAGGTTGACAAGTGGCATATAAGGTCCAACCATTTTAGCAGGCTGGCACTATATATTTTGTCATAAAAGATGATGAGCCCAGGGAAACATTCATGGGTGACAAATTGGTCTTTACTTGGTCTATGCTACTGCATAAATTATAATTTGACTGAAATCCTTGTTAATCGTAAGTGAGCACTTCAAAATAACACAGCACTCATGATAAACACACTGAGTATTTAGATAAGTGCTTTTTCCTAAAAGGAAAAAAAACAACATATTTCTAGATCCTTTCAATACATTCAAAAATATCATGCTTGAGAAATACAAAGCTTCTACTGATTCAAGAAAATTTAAACATAACTCGACAAGCAATTCAACTATTAAAAAAATACAATTTGACTAAGAAAATTATCACCAAGTGTAATTTAAGGAGTTTTAGAATTCTAAAAACATCTCAATGATTTCTGCATCTCAAATCTTTCCAAAAAGATAAAAGAAATGAGCTACCGCTGAAAACTAAACAAAACAAGGCAACATTCTTTATATGGTCAATAGTAAAAAAATTGAACATTAATTTGCAGAAAAAAGCTTGAAAAAAACCTACGTTCTCAAACTAAGATAGAATGCTAGAGACATTTACCTTTGAATTGTACAGTACAAGTTCCTCTACCGCCAGACTTAGTAGTAACAATGATGGCTTCAGTTATATAGCTAGGGCCTGATCTGGCTATTAACTTGTTTGGTGAATGCCATTCAGCAGATAGTAGACAGTCATGGTTGCAAATTGTAAGCCCTAGAACCAAATGAACAAAATAAAATGCCATGGTCTAAGATAGCAAAGTTGAACCATCAACAGAGACATCAAGATAACCCTGGTTTAATGGTCACCGGCGTTTGCCCCCCCCCCCCCGGAAAATACCTCCCCGCGGAAAATATCCCCCCGTGGAAAAAAAGGCTTTCCAAATTTGAGAATTTTATTTGAGTTTTATTTTCTTAATTTCCGTAGGAGGAAGGAATTTTGGTACTTGAGTATTATGCGCCACTCACTCAAGTTTACGCACGTTTCAACGAAACTAAAAAAAAAACTCAAATAAAAGTTTCAAATTAAAAAAAAAATTATTTTCTACAGAGGGGAGGGTATTTTCCAAGAAGGGGGTATCTTCCGCGGGAGTTGCTTTCCGTTCGGGGGGGGGGGGGGGTATTTTTCGTGATGGGGGGCATTTTCCGGGGGGTTAAACACCCCCCGCCCATTCACTATATTCATTTATGTTATTTTACTGTGTTCATAGCCGTATATTTGGCTTTAAAATACACTTATTTATCTATCTATCTAATATGCAGAATTATTGTACTAAACACATTGTGCATGCAGACCCGCTATACTTTACCCCCCCCCCCCATAATGTGCAAATTTATAGCCCAAATTTACTTCTAAAATAACAAAGAAACTAAAAAAAAAAAAAAAAAAAAAAAAAAAAAACAAAAAAAAAAAAAGTGTATTCTCGATTTTACACAGCGTAAACTTAAGTGACTGGCGCATAATAAACAAGTTCCAAAATTCCTTCCCCCTACGGAAATTAAAAAAAATATAAAACTCAAATAAAATTCTGAAATTTGAAAAGCCTTATTTTCCCCGGAGAGGGGGGGGGGGTAAACGCCTAGAACCGGTTTAAAATCCCTCCTATGCATACGGGGGATTAGGATCAATAATCAATAGATAAACTGAAATAAGTTTCCATAGACCTCTTCCTCACCTAAATGGCCCTGTCCCTATATGTTGATAATATCTTTTTTTGGTATTTTCATTAGAAAGTACCTTCTTTTAGGTGCTGTATTTTCATTGAAAAAAAAATTATCTACTAGAATTTGAAATACACATTTTTCTTACCCCCTCCCCCAGTAGTTTTGTAAATGGCACCACTGATGCCAACTAAGTTAATTACCAAGTGTCTTGATCTTTGATCTGCTCCTTAACAACAATTCTTAACCAGTGTTTTATTGATGGCGTTTATTGATGGTGTTTTTAATCAGGCATGAGTCACCCCAACTCCCATGTGTAAGTCCCTCAAACATTTTACCAATTTGAGGCAATTTCAAAAACACTGGCTCTTTCAAAAGTGTCTGAAAGTTTTATTTTGGAACTTTCATTCAATTATATAGAAGATAATAAAGATTCCTATCAATTTGGATTTAGACCTGGAAAAAGCACTGTACATGATCTGGTTGCAATTTTGACACCATCCTTAAACATTTAGAAAAACACAAAGCAAATATTGAGGCATTATCCTCAGAAATAGTTAAGAATTTTGACAGTATTGACAATCATCTAGTAGTAGAAGAAGCAGATTACAGGCACCCATCCATTTATTATATGTGTACTTGCAAGTTTTCCTTTTAATAAATAATGCATTGTGCCCACATCACTCTTCACTTAGGCAGCACTATTGCACTGCCTATGATTTTTGACTACATAAAAGGGATAAAAACAACAATCCTTACTTCATTATATGTAGAATAGTTGTAGTCAACACATTTCAACTGCAGTTCCACTATACTTTACCCTCACTCCCCTCATGGCCAAATATATAACCTGGATTATTTATTTCCCATGTCTTTTCTGGTTCTCAATTTTGTCACAGTTGATTCAATTATGGATAAACTAGTTTATACAAGAGAACAGGGGTATATAAGCAGTATCTAAAATAAGAAACCCACAAAAAGTTAATGCCCCTTTCAGGAATGAATATGGATATAAAGATTTTATTTGAAATATTGTAAAAAGATTTTTTAGAGTACCGATTTTCTAGATTTTGTTTCAGCTCTTGTCTCTTTTTGGTTTGTTTTCTCTTGTCATCTTTAGGGCCTATTTCCAACGTGGAAGAAAAAATTTAGTATATACGTACACCCTGGTGGTTATCAAAATGGTTACAGGCTTATATTTCTACTAGGACTTTATTTTATGTTGACAATTTTATTAATTAATTAAAAAAAACTTTTTCCACAAAATAAGTTTTTCAAAAAAAGTAAAGAACTCCAATAAACGAAAAAAATGAACAAAATAGAATCAAATAATCTACCAAGCATACAACTACCACACATCAGTATCAATAAATAAATGAAACCCGAAACAAACAGAAATTAAAATAAATATCAGAGTCAAACTCAAAACGAGCCGAAATTAATATGAGTAGGGTCCTAACCCCTTGCTTTCTAAAAGCCAGAATATAATTTGTACTCTACTGAAAAAAAATCAAATGAATTTACTGAGAAAAATGTGCATTGTCAGTTTCTGAGTCACCTTCTCAGTGGGGGGCTCTCTCCAGGCCACTCAGCGCGTCCCCAGGTGGCGGATAGGGGAACGTCCTACAGATATGTAGGGTACCTAAAGGGAGGGCGGCGGACCAAGGGGGGACCTCTAGCCCATAAAGGGAGGGAGGCGCGGACCAAGGGGGGACCTAGCCCCTGGGGGTCCATAAATTGAAACTGGGGTACCCTTGCCCGGGGTCATAAATACAAGTAGAGGAGGAAGAAGGCCCCTCTGATGAACACTGAGCAGGGCCCACCGGCGTGTGGACACGTCCCGTTAGTTGCAAACCTTCTTCCAGCAATGGGTTAAATTGTATGGTACTGCAGGATACCATCGTGGGGGGATCCTCTCCAGTAGGACAACTGCGAAATAGGGCGGATGATCTGGATATGGACAACGGCCTCTGCATGTTGGGTTCAGGTCCAAAAGTCTGGGACTGGCGTCCCTGCCCGTAGCCGAGCCAAAGAAACCGATTGGGCGTTGGCCTAGCAAGCTATCCCCGTAAAACAAAGACCGCTAACAAATGTCAACGTTAAGCCTCGGATCCGAACTTCTAAATCTGATGACGACCCATGCAAGCCCCCGGACCAGATTTTTGAATGCGAATAAACCGTTTAAGGTCGTCCTATGGAATGTTAGAACCATGTCAGTACTGTCAAAAACAGAGCAAGTCCTTCGCGAATGCGAGAAGTTTGGACTTGATATAGTCGCCATTTCGGGAGAGCAAGGTGGAAATGCAGCGGCGAGAAGAAAATCAGTGGCGACCATATGACGTTTAAAGTCTTATACAGCGGAAAAAACTGAAAGTCAGTCTGCCAGAGTTGCAGCAAGATTAGGTCCAAAAGCGACAGAGGCCCTCTGCTCATGGAAAACCGGTCAATGAAAGAATACTACATGCAAGATTTGTTTCTAACCACGCAAAATTGTCGCTGATCGTGTGCTACGCACCCACTAATGATGCTGATGACACCCTTAAAGATGAGTTTTACGACAACCTCCAGTCTGTGATCGATTCAATGCCATTCCATGGCGTCACCTGTATCGCAGGCGATCCCAACGCAAAGGTTGGCCAAGACAGATCCTACTGCCCTGCAATGATGGCCCTCCACAGACTTGGCACCATAAACGAAATGGAGCTCGACTTGTCAGCTTCGCTATGGGGAATGATTTACTGATCGGCGGTACGCTCCTTCAGCATAAAGATATCCACAAATACATTTGGACATCCCCGGATGGCACCGTCAGAAACCAAATCGAACATTTCTTGATCCACCGGATATGGCGAAACAAGCCTAAAAGACGTTCGAAGTTTCCGAAGCCCCGACCTTGGTTCAGAGCACAAACTAGTAGTCACCATACTGAAATTGAAGCTGAAGTCTAATAATCGGAAGGAGAAGACGGACATACTCAGAAGCTTTGACGTGGACAAACTAGATGACAAAAGCGTCCAATATTCGTTCGGCATCAAACTGTCCAATAATTTGAAACCCTATATAGCCTGTCAGAAGACGCCAAAGAAGCTTGGGAGACGATCCGAAAAAGCTACACGGATAAGGCAGAAGAAACCCTCGGGTTTAAAAAGCCTTCTAAGCAACAGTGGATATCTACGAGGACCTGGGATCTCATAGAAAAACGCAAGAAGCTGAATTCGAGTTCCCTTGGGAAAAGTGCTCACTGAGAGGTGACAAAGAGCTTGGCGTATAAAGAAGCTGATGGAAATGTAAAGAAAAGTGCCAGATCAGACAGACGGCAATACATGAACGAAAAGGCCAGACAAGCCGAAGAAGCAGCGAGCCGTGGAGACACACGAACCGTGTATCGCCTTACCAAAGAAATAGTAGGCAAGTCACGTATCAAAGAATGCCCGGTGAAAGATGAAAATGGAAGGCTCCTGACAGATCCAAAAGAACAAAAGAAACGACGGACGAGCTATTTCAAAGCCCTACTAAATCACCCAACGCCAGCGGTCCCGCCGGATATACCAGACCAACCTCTCTTCAAACTTCACATCAGTGTTGAAAAGCCGACAGCCGAAGAGATACTCTCAGCAGCTGAAAAACTTAATAATGGAAAGGCCCCTGGCAGAGACCGCATTTCAGCTGAAATGATCAAGTTCAGCCTGCGTCGAACCCTGGACATCTGGCTATCCTTCTTCTTGCTCCTCTGGTAGACCGAAAAGTTCCCCAAAGACTGGAGAACAGGAACCTTAGTCATACTCTTCAAGAAAGGAGACGCGAAAGAATGTGGCAACTATAGCTGAATCAATCTTCTCTCGATCCCTGCAAAGCTCTTCACTACGATAATATTAGAAAGACTCCGAGCAGCCCTTGATCCTCACTTACGTGAAAAACAGCATGGATTTCAGCCAAAACAATCTTGTGCCGACCTTATTTTAACTCTACGCACCATGCTGGAGGAATCTAACGAATGGAGACAGCGCTTGTATATACTCTTCGTGGACTTCGAAAAGGCGTTTGATTCAGTTGATCATCAAACCCTGTGGAGAGTATTGCGGTTTTATGGCATTTCTGAGAAGCTGATCCGTCTAATATTTTGCCATGTACGAAGAGACAGGATGCAATTTAAAACATCAGACGGCAGCACACGCTACTTCAAGGTGATGACTGGCGTCAAGCAAGGCTGTGTCCTTTCACCTCTCCTCTTCGTCTAATTGTAGATTACATCTTTAGACAGATAAATGGGCATGGAATCCGGATTGCAGGAAAACTTCTCCAGACGTCGACTTCGCCGACGATGTTGGGCTCATAGAAGCCAACAAGCCGAAGCTTCAGGAATTCCTAAAAAAAACTCCAAGAGAAAGCTGAACAATTCGGACTACACATCAAAGCCCCAAAGACAAAAGCTGTCAATCAATAGTTCATCCATGGGAATCCAACTAAGAGGAGAGGACATCGAACAGGTGACAGATTTCAAGTACTTAGGGAGTACAGTCACTTCCAGTGGCGACTCTGAAAAAGAATTGCGTACCAGGATAGCCTTGGCCAACGCATCATTTAAGAGACTTCTACCAATCTGGAAATACACCGTATACTCGTTGAAGTTGAAACTCAGGTTGTTCCAGAGCAACGTATTGTCCCTGAGTAACGCTATGGAATGCCTTAAAATAACCACGAACAGGAAAAACGCCTTACCGCCTTCGAGAATAACTGTTTTCGCCGATCCTTAAAATCAGTTGGAGAGACCGTGTCAGCAATGACGAGACCCGTTCCTGCACAGGCCATCCAGATATTGCAACTGTTGTAAGACAACGTAGATGGCGATACCTTGGACACATCCTCAGCATTCCAGATCAGACTTCCGAAAATACTCCTCCCCTGGCAACCGGAGGGCACCTGTCGCCGAGGAAGACCAAAGAACACGCTCCGTAGGACATATGAACGTGACAGAAGAGCCTTCCAGACGAGTCTCATCCCAGATTTGGAAGACATATAAGCAGCAGCTCACCTGAGGGAAGATTGGAGGCTACTCACCAACGACCTGTGTGCCTCCGGAGGCACTGGGTGGACTAAGATCTAAGGTAAGGTCAGTTTAATATACATATGCTGATGTTTATTTCTTAAAATCTTAATTAATTTTTGATTTCTTCAAGTTGTAAAAATGAAAACATTTAAAAGAATTTTTTCAGTAAAGTACAAATTATATTCTGGCTTTTAGAAAGCATAGGGGTTTAGAACCCTACTCATATTAATTTCTGCTCGTTTTTAGTTTGACTCTATTATTTACTTTAATTTCTGTTTGTTTCAGATTTCATTTATTTATTGATACTGATTTGTGGTTTGATTCTATTATTTGATTCTATTTTTGTTCATTTTTTTGGTTTAATGGAGTTCTTTACTTTTTTTGAAAACTTATTTTGTGGAAAAATTTTGTAAATTAATTTCTGTTCGTTTTATTTTGACATAGTCTTTTCCAAACAGTTTGTGGTAACAAATTGTAAGTAAGGAGCGACCCGGCTCCATAGTAACCAAAACTCTAAAAAACGGAATTTTGATACCAATACTCGTAGATACATCAAAAGAATCAGATTTTTATGCTGATTTCAAATCTATAAGTTTCATAATGCAAACTGCAAGATAACCCTACAAGATGCAAGATAACCCTACTATAGAAGTTTTCAAATGCAAACTGCAAACATGTGAAATTTTGCATTTTTTGCCAGAATAATGATCACAGATGCATGTTTATTTATTTTTTTTTTGTTTTTTTCCCCAGAGGTGATCGTATTGAGCCAGTGGTCATATAATATTGCAGGAGGGCTAATTTGAACGGAAATTAAAAGTTCTAGTGCCCTTTTTAAGTGACCAAAAATGGAGGGCAACTAGGCCCCCTCCCACGCTAATTTTTTTCCCAAAGTCACCCGATCAAAATTTTTAGATAGTCATTTTGTTCAGCATGGTCGAAAAATACAATAACTATGTCTTTGAGGATGACTTAATCCCCCACAGTCCCTTGGGGAAGGTCTGCAAGTTATGAACTGTGCCCAATGTTTACATATAGCATTGGTTATTGGGAAGTATACAGAAGTTTTCAGTGGGGATTATTTCTGGTAGTTGGGGGGGAGTGGGGGGTCAGGGGTTACGTGCGGGGATCTTTCCATGGGGGAAGGGACATTGCTATGAAGGGGGAGCCGGATTTCCCAGCATTGTTTAAGAAAACGATCAGAAATTAAAAAAAAAAAAAAAAAATTCAACTGAAAGTCAGGAGCGACATCAAAACTTAAAACGAACAGAAATTATTAGGTATGTGGTTGGGTTCGCCCCCTAGTCATTACCTCGCTCTTTACGCTAAAGCTTTTTTTTGTACTTTCATCAGAGCTATTTATTCTAATTAACTACCTTTGTGATTAAATGCCATTCTTAAAGAATTGGGACAAAATTGGAACTTTAGCCTAAAGAGCGAGGTATTGAAAAGGGGGCGAACCCCCTAATATACGTAATAAAAATATACTAAGTTCGTTACGCAAGCTAATTCGTAAGCTACGTCATAAAAAAAATTTCAAGAAAGCCATTTAGCCCAAAAAAAATTAAAACTAATATGCAATTTGGTTTTAATTATTCATGTACGGTTAGCCAAAATCACAGCTTAAAACGAAATGAAATTATTCCCTATATGAAAGTGGCTGTCCCCTCCTCAGCGCCTCGCTCTTTACGCTAAAGTCTAACTCTGTCTCACAACTTTATTTTTTTAAATAACAAAAAGCTTTAAGAGTGAGACGTTGAACAATATGGAGTTTTCTATATAAAAACCTTATATGCCCCCAGGACATAACTTACCACCCTTGCCCTGAGGGAAGGGGGGATTTGTTATCCTCAAAGATACAATTTCCGGACCTTACAACTACTTTGAACAAAATGGCTATCTGAAAATTTTGAATGGATGTGTTTGGATAAATGGTGGGCGTGGAAGGGGTGTTAGTTGCCTTCTAATCGTTGAACAAAATGGATATCTCAAATTTTGATTGGAAGTTTTTGGGGAAATGATGGGCGTGGGGGGGCATTTGCCCTCTGATCAATATCGACTAATAAAAAAAAATACTAGTTCACTCAATTTCCAATCGAATGAGCTCTTTTTGAAGCTTCTACGACACAACTTACTATAAGAACCTTATATGCCCAAAGGGCATAACTTATAACCTTTGTCCTGAGGGGTATGGGGATGGAGGGTTATCATCCTCAAAAACATATTTTCCAGACCTTTTAACTACGTTGAACAAAATGGCCATATCAAAATACTAATGGTAAATATTTGGGGAAATGATGGGCGTGCGGGGGGGGGGGGGTGATTCTCCCTCCGATTACTTTCGACAATTAAAAAATACAATATCCCTCAAAATTTCCAATCGAATGATCCTTATATGCAACATCCCTATAGAAACCTTATATGCCCCCTGGGCATAACTTACAACCTTAACCCTGAGGGTTGTGGGGGGTTGTCAGCCACAAAGACCTAATTTCCAGATCTTTAAACTACGTTGAACAAAATGGTCACCTCAAAATTTTGATTGGATGATTTACGGAAATGGTGGGCGTGAGAGGGGGTTAGTTGACCTTCAATCACTTTCGAATATTAAAAAGAGCACTAGCCCTTTCAATTTCAAATCGAACGACCCCTCTTGAAGTTTCTATAACAGCACTTCCTATAAAAACCTTATATGCTTACAACCCATAGAATATAACTTACAACCCATACCATGAGGGCTAAAGGGGGTTGTCATCCTCAAAGACCTAATTTCCAGAACTTTCAACTACGTTGAAAATAATGGCTATTTCAAAATTTTGGATTAGATGTGCTTGGCGAAATGGTGGGTGTGAGAGGGGGCGGGGGTAGTTGCGCTCCAATTACTTTCTACTATTAAAAAGGGCACGAGACTTTCAAAATTCCAATTGAAATGAGCCCTTTTTGAAGTTTCCATGACAACCCTTTCTATAAAAACCTTATATGCCCCCAAGGCATAACTTACAACCCTAGCCCTTAGGGCTGTGGGGCAGGGTTGTCATCCTCAAAGACCTCATTTCCAGAACTTTCAACTACGTTGAACAAAATGGCTATCTCAAAATTTTGATTGAATGTGTTTGGGATAATGGTGGGCATGAGAGGGGGGTTAGTTGTCCTCCAATCACTTTCGACTTTTGAAAATGGCACTGGCCCTTTCAATTTCCAATTGATTGAGCCCTTTTTGAATTTTCTACGACGACACGTTCTATAAAAACCATATATGCCCCCAGGGCATAACTTACAACCCTAGCCCTTAGGGCTGTGGGGCGGGGTTGTCATCCTCAAAGACCTCATTTCCAGAACTTTCACCTAGATTGAACAAAATGGCTATCTAAAAATTTTGATTGGATGTGTCTGGAAAAAGGTGGGCATGAGAAGGGGGTTAGTTGCCCTCAAATCACTTTCGATAATTCAGAAGGGCACTAGCCATTTCAATTTCCAATCGAATGAGCTCTTTTTGAATTTTCTACGACGACATGTTCTATAAAAACCTTATATGCCCCCAGGGCATAACTTACAACCCTTGCCCTGAGGGCTGTGGGGGAGTGTCCTCCTCAAAAACATAATTTATATCAGAAAATCCACAATATTGAACAAAATGGCTATCTAAAAATTTTGATTGGATGTGTTAGGGGGAAAAAAGTGGGCAAGAGAGGGGGGCTAGTTGCCCTCAAATCACTTTCGACTATTAAAAAGGGCACTAGACCTTTGAATTTCCAATCGAATGAGCCCTTTTTTAAGTTTTCTACGACAAACATTTCAATAAAAACTTATATGCCCCCAGGGCATAACTTATAACCCTTGCCCTGAAGACTGTGGGGGAGTATCCTGCTCAAAGGTATAATTTCCTGAGCTTTAACTGCGCGGAACAAAATGGCTATCTCAAAATTTTGATTGAATGTGTTTGGGAAAATGGTGGGCATGGAAGGGGTGTTAGTTGCCTTCCAATTACTTTCGACTATTAAAAAGGAAACTAGCCATTTCAATGTCAAATCGAACGAGGCCTTTTTGAAGTTTCTACGACAACGCGTTCTATAAAAACTTTATATTCCCCCAGGGCATAATTTACAGCCCTTGTCCTGAGGGCTGTGAGGGGGTTGTCATCCTCAAAGACCTAATTTACAGAACTTAAAACTACGTTGAATAAAATGGCTATCTCAAAATTTTGATTGGATGTATTAGGGGAAAAGGTGGGCGTGAGAGAGGGATTAGTTGCCCTCCAATCACTTTCGACTATTAAAAGGGCACTAGCCCTTTCAATTTCAAATCGAACGACCCCTCTTTGAAGTTTCTATAACAACACTTCCTATAAAAACCTTATATGCCCCAAGAACATAACTTACAACCCATACCCTGAGGGCTGAGGGGGGTTGTCATCCTCAAAGACCTAATTTCCAGAACTTTCAACTACGTTGAAAATAATGGCTATTTCAAAATTTTGGATTAGATGTGCTTGGCGAAAAGGTGGGTGTGAGAGGGGGCGGGGGTATTTGTGCTCCATTACTTTCTACTATTAAAAGGGCACTAGACCTTTCAAAATTCCAATTGAAATGAGCCCTTTTTGAAGTTTCCACGACAACCCTTTCTATAAAAAACCTTATATGCCCCCAAGGCATAACTTACAACCCTAGCCCTTAGGGCTGTGGGGCGGGGTTGTCATCCTCAAAGACCTCATTTCCAGAACTTTCAACTACGTTGAGCAAAATGGCTATCTCAAAATTTTTGATTGAATGTGTTTGGGATAATGGTGGGCATGAGAGGGGGGTTAGTTGTCCTCCAATCACTTTCGACTTTTGAAAATGGCACTGGCCCTTTCAATTTCCAATTGAATGAGCCCTTTTTGAATTTTCTACGACGACACGTTCTATAAAAACCTTATATGCCCCCAGGGCATAGCTTACAACCCTAGCCCTTAGGGCTGTGGGGCGGGGTTGTCATCCTCAAAGACCTCATTTCCAGAACTTTCACCTACGTTGAACAAAATGGCTATCTAAAAATTTTGATTGGATGTATCTGGTAAAAAGGTGGGCGTGAGAAGGGGTTAGTTGCCCTCAAATCACTTTCGACAATTCAGAAGGGCACTAGCCATTTCAATTTCCAATCGAATGAGCTCTTTTTGAATTTTCTACGACGACACGTTCTATAAAAACCTTATATGCCCCCAGGGCATAACTTACAACCCTTGCCCTGAGGGCTGTGGGGGAGTGTCCTCCTCAAAAACATAATTTATATCAGAAAATCCACAATAGTGAACAAAATGGCTATCTAAAAATTTTGATTGGATGTGTTAGGGGAAAAAGTGGGCAAGAGAGGGGAGCTAGTTGCCCTCAACTCACTTTCGACTATTAAAAAGGGCACTAGACCTTTGAATTTCCAATCGAATGAGCCCTTTTTTAAGTTTCTAAGACAAACATTTCAATAAAAACTTATATACCCCCAGGGCATAACTTATAACCCTTGCCCTGAAAGACTGTGGGGGAGTATCCTGCTCAAAGGTATAATTTCCTGAGCTTTAACTGCACAGAACAAAATGGCTATCTCAAAATTTTGATTGAATGTGTTTGGGAAATGGTGGGCATAGAAGGGGTGTTAGTTGCCTTCCAATTACTTTCGACTATTAAAAAGGAAACTAGCCATTTCATCGTCTAATCGAACGAGGCCGTTTTGAAGTTTCTACGACAACGCGTTCTATAAAAACTTTATATGCCCCCAGGGCATAATTTACAACCCTTGTCCTGAGGGCTGTGAGGGGGTTGTCATCCTCAAAGACCTAATTTACAGAACTTAAAACTACGTTGAATAAAATGGCTATCTCAAAATTTTGATTGGATGTATTTGGGTAAAAGGTGTGCGTGAGAGGGGGGTTAGTTGCCCTCCAATCACTTTCGACTATTAAAAGGGCACTAGCCCTTTGAATTTCCAATCGAATGAGCCTTTTTTGAAGTTTCTACGACAATGCCTTCTATAAAAACCTTATATGCCCCCAGGGCATAACTTACCACCCTTTCCCCGAGGGTTGTGGGGGAGTTTCCTCCTCAAAAACAAATTTTCTACCAGGAAATCAACTATGCTGAACAAAATGGCTATCTCAAAATTTTAATTGGATGTGTTTGGGGGAATGATGGGCGTAGGGGGGGGGGGGGCTAGTTGCCCTCCAATAGCTTTCGACTATTAAAAAGGGCACTAGCCCTTTGAATTTCCAATCGAATGAGCCTTTTTTGAAGTTTCTACGATAACGCCTTCTATAAAAACCTTATATGCCCCAGGGCATAACTTAAAACCCTTGCCCCGAGGGTTGTAGGGGAGTGTCCTCCTCAAAAACATATTTTGCATCTGGAAATCAACTACGCTGAACAAAATGGATATCTCAAAATTTTGATTGGATGTGTTGGGGAATGATGGGCGTGGGGGGAGGGCTAGTTGCCCTCCAATCACTTTCGACTATTAAAAAGGACACTAGCCCTTTGAATTTCCAATCGAATGAGTTTCTTTTGAAGTTTGTACGACAATGCCTTCTATAAAAACCTTATATACCCCCTGGGCATAACTTAAAACCCCTGCCCTGAGGGTTGTGGGGGAGTGTCCTCCTCAAAAAGATCTTTTCTATCCTAAAATCAACTACGCTGAACAAAATGGCTATCTCAAAATTTTGATTGGATGTGTTTGGAGGAATGGTGGGCGTGAGGGGGGGGCTAGTTGCCCTCCAATCACTTTCGATTATTAAAAAGGGCACTAGCCACTCCAATTTCCAATCGAATGAGCCCTTTTCGAAGTTTCTACGACAACTCCTTCGATACGAAGTGCCCGGATAAGGAGAAGAAAAAAAGAAAAAAATAATACATTGTGCCCACATCGTTCTTTACTTAGGCAGCGCTATCGCGCTGCCTATGATAAATTTGATAGAAATTTTGAGATAGCCGTTTTGTTCAAAAATTGTTCAAATATCATATAACAAGGCTATCAGGATTGACACAACCCCCCCCCCCCAGAGCCTGGAAAAAGGGTTTTAGTTTATCCACAGGGGAATTCAAGGTTTTTTTGGAAGGGGTGTTTGTAGAAACTTTAGAGGAGGCTCATATGATTGGAAATTGAAAGTTCTAGCTCCCTTTTAAGAGTCAAAAGTAAAAGGAGGGCAACTATCGCCCCTCGCCTCCACAGCCTCTTTTCGCCAAACACATCTGATGTATCATTGTTGAAAGATTCAGTAAGCATGTCTTTGGGGATGTCAATCCCCCCCCCCTACAGCCCTTAGGGTGAGAGCTGTAAGTAAGGCATTTTGTCCATTCTTTACATATAGTATACATTACCCAGAAAGGTGGTCTTGTTTGACCTTTACTTTCCAAAAAGACAAAGGGCATTCAGGCTAGCCTTTCAGAGAATGTTGAGGGGAGTGTTGACCTATATTAATGTATGTTATGTGCATATGGGTTGTCAAAAGGGTGTAAGTCTGGAATGATATTAATTTGGAACTTTCAGGAAATAATAAGGAAGATAATCAATTGACCAAAAAGACAATATTTGCACACTACTACTACAACTACTACTAAAACTACTGCTTCTGTAGTGAGTACTACCAAGGCTGAGGCAACTGAAATCAACATCTGAGGAAACATTGAGGGGAAAGTTGAACTAAATCAAAACATACCATGTGCAAACAGATTGCTGATACATATGTATCAGTAATATTTTTGGAATGGCTTACCATATCAAGATAAAACTTCTTGGGCATTAATAGAGGGATGTTGAACTGACCAAAAGGCAACATGTGCTTGCTACTGCTATTTATACTACTGCTACCACTACTACTATCACTGCTCATACAACTACAACTACGACTATGATACTAGTATTATTAGGGCTATGGTGAAACTATTAAGGGAAGGTGAGAATTTGACAGAATATTGAGCAGGAATTTGAACTAAATCAAAACACTCTAAGTGCAAACATGAATGTTAAAAGGGCATATCTCAAGAGTTTGGGTATTAAGTTGGAACTTTCAGAGAATGCTGAAAGGGGAAGAGCAATTGACCAAAAGGTATTATGTGCATGCTACTACTAATACTACTACCACTGCTACTACTACTACTACCACTATTAAACTACTCTAGCTACTACTTCAATTGCAACTACTTCTGCTTTTGTAACAAGTATCAAACAGTTCGTGGCTCAATGGTAACCGAAACCCTAGAAAACGGGTTTTTGATACCAATAGATACATCAATAGAATCAGATTTCAATTCTGATTTCAATATATAACTTTCATCAAGTTTAGTGCTACCCATCAAAAGTTACACGCCTGAGAAAATTTGGCTGATTTTCAAAAAAAAGGGGGAAAGACCCCCTAAAAGTTATAGAACCTTAATGAAAAATCACACCATCATATTCAGCGTATCAGAGAACCCTAATGTAGAGGTTCCAAGCTCCTATCTACAAAAATGTGGAATTTTGCAGTTTTTGCCAGAAGAAAGATTACGGATGCGTGTTTATTTATTTTTTTTTCCCCAGGGGTGATCGTATCGACCCAGTGGTCCTAGAATATCGTGGGAGGGCTCATTGGAACGGAAATTAAAAGTTCTAGTGCCCTTTTAAGTGACCGAAAAAAGGGAGGGCAACTAGGCCCCCTCCCCCGCTTATTTTTTTCCCAAAGTCACCCGATCAAAATTTTGAGATAGCCATTTTGTTCAGCATGGTCGAAAATATAATAAATATGTCTTTTATGATTACTTAATCCCCCGAAGTCCCCAGGGAGAGGGCTAAAAGTTATGAACTTTACCCAATGTTATAGTATTGGTTATTGGTAAACATATAGTATTGGTTATTAGGAAGTATACAGAAGTTTTCAGGAGGGTTTTTTTCTGGTAGTGGAGGGGGAGGGGGGGTCGGGGGTTATGTTGGAGGATCTATCCATGAAGGAAGTTTTCATGGGAGAAGGGAAATTGCCATGAAGGGGGCGCCGGACTTGCCAGCATTATTTATTGGTTATTGGGAAGTATACAGACATTTTCAAGAAGGATTTTTTTTCTGGAGGGGGGGGGGCTAGAGGAGGGGGTCACTCTGGAGAATCTTTCATGGAGAGGATATTTCTTTGGGGTAGGGACATTCTATGACAGGGGGTGCCGGATTTCCAAGCATTATTTAAAAAACGATCAGAAATAAATAAAAAAAAACAAGTTTTTTCAACTGAAAGTAAGAAGCAATATTAGAAAATTAAAACGAACAGAATTATTCCGTATATGAGGGGCTGGGGTTCTCTCCAAGTCAATACCTCGCTCTTTACGCTACAGTTTTTTAGTCTTTCAAAAGAGCTTATATATTTTAATTAAATAAAAAACTTTGTGATTCGAAGGGTTGTGAATCAAATTTTTTTTAACTTTTACGGTAAAGAGCGTGTTATTTTTAAGTTTTAATGTCCCCTCATTACGTTTAAAAATAACTTGTTTTTAAAAAAAAACAATAAAAAAAACAAGCGATGACGCTCAATTGTAAGTGAAACTTTTAAAAACGGAATTTTGATGTCAATAAATGTATCAAAAGAATGTTTTTATAATGCTGATTCTAAATATATAAATTTTATTAAGTTTAGTATTACTCATCAAAGGCTACGAGCATACTGAGTCAAAATTTACTCGACAGCTTTTTTAAAGAGCTGGAAAACTTTCCCCTACAAGTGAAGAATTTTAATGAAAAGGCACCGTCATTTTATCAGAAAACCCTATTAATACTTCAAGCTACTATCTGCAAAATTACTGCTGATTCTGTATTTTTTGCCACTAGAAAAATATACGAATACTACCAAGTTAGTTACGTAGTTTTTGTAAATTACGTCATAAGGGCAAATTTAGAGACATCCATCTAGCAAAAAACAAAGTAAAATTTTTTGCAAATTTAAATCACAAAACAATGATGGTAAGCCATGCAGATGCATGTAACTAAAAAAGGATCATACTAATAAAAAAACAATTTTAACTTTACTTCTATTGTAACTACGACTAATGTTAAGATTGCAGAAATTATTCCGTATATGAAAGGGGCTGTCCCCTCCTCAACGCCTCGCTCTTTAAGCTAAAGTTTGACTCTGTACTCACTACTTTATTTTTTAAAACAATAATGAAAACTTTAGCTAAGATGTTGAAGAGCGAAGCTATTTTAGGAGGGGACACCTATTGCATATACTACTAATTTCTGTTTGTTTTAAGAATGTCGAGTGCTAAGATGCAGTTTTAAAAAAAGTTTTTTTTTTATTTAGTACTACTATGTTAAGGATGCTAAGTTAAAATTTGAAAATGTTAGGGGGGAAATTGAACTAAATGAAAAACAACTATTTACAGACAAAGGGTGTATCTTCTATTGGAACTAGCTTACTGTATCAAGCTGAAGATGTTCAAGAGTGCTAAGATGCTATAAAGTAGTGCTAAGTACTCTAAGGGCTAAAAGTGCTAACATGTTTATACTACAATTGATGTTAATGCTATGGCTGAAAAACAACTATTAACTACTGATTCTATATAACAGCACTAGTACTACTACTACTACCAAGATTGCTAAGTGTTATTAAGTACTAGGGCAGAGGTAAAAAGTGCTAAGAGAATACAAAGGGGAAATTTGAACTAAATCAAAAAACACTATGTGCATGCAGATTGTCAAAAGGGCATACACTACTACAACTATTTTAACTACTACTTCTATTGCAACTACTACTAATGTTAAGATTGCTAAGATGTTAAGAGTGCTAAGATGCTACTAAAGTAGTGCTAAGTACTACTAATGTTAAGAGTGCTAAGATGAAAATTTCTAAGATGAAAATTGCTAAGATGAAAAACAACTATTTTAACTACTACTTCTATTGCAACTACTACTAATGTTAAGATTTGCTAAGATGTTAAGAGTCCTAAGATGCTACTAAAGTAGTGCTAAGTACTACTAATGTTAAGAGTGCTAAGATGAAATTTCTAAGATGAAAATTGCTAAGATGAAAAACAACTATTTTAACTACTACTTCTATTGCAACTACAACTAATGTTAAGATTGCTAAGATGTTAAGAGTGCTAAGATGCTACTAAAGTAGTGCTAAGTACTACTAATGTTAAGAGTGCTAAGATGAAAATTTCTAAGATGAAAATTGCTAAGATGAAAAACAACTATTTTAACTACTACTTCTATTGCAACTACTACTAATGTTAAGATTGCTAAGATGTTAAGAGTGCTAAGATGCTACTAAAGTAGTGCTAAGTACTACTAATGTTAAGAGTGCTAAGATGAAAATTTCAGGAAGCGTCAAGGGGTAAGTTTAACTAAATTAAACACACTATGGATATAGGGGTTATCAAAAGGGTATACCTGCAATATCTTACTAGATGTATGAACTGAGAAGTTGTCCTCCTTGTACCCTAATTATAGTGCAGGTGCTGTTCATGCTTTACTAAGCAATATATATTTTAAGCGATTTCTCTTTAATCATTAGGCTATAACACTGTGATACAAATAGCTTGACAAAAGATCTCGAAATTAATCTGATTATATTGTGTAACATCAACCTAGTTCCTTCAGGCTGATATACAGTGGTGTCATTTGGGGGGGGGGGAGACGTTGCCCCCTCCCAATGATTTGGAGAACAAATTTTTATATGGCCCATTCCCTTGACTCTCCAGATGTGGACCCCTCTTGCCCCCAATAAAAATTTTGGAGCTATGCCCCTATTGATATGTTCTAAAGTTCCATTCATATTGCTAATACTACTATTATCTCTACTGCCACTACAACTAGTGCTTCTTTGGTGAGTACTACCAAGACTGAGGATATTGAAGTGAAATTTGAAGCAATATTGAGGGGAAATGTTGGAAGGGGACTTCTCTCCTTTTCCTGTGGAAGATTCCCCCCAGGAAATTAAGGAGGTCAACTTGAGAAGGTGCATAACTAGATTAAACAATAATATTTGTGTCCAGATTTTCATAAGGGTATATGTTGTTAAAATTGTTGAAAATGTGTCTCTAATATACAAATAGCAAGCCAAGCTATGGATTCTTATAGAAAAAAAAAATATAAAATACTATTTTCTTTTTCCACAAAAAAGACTATGTCAGTAAAAAATTGAAAAGAAATTATTTTAAAAAACTGAACAGAAATTAATTTAAAAAACTTTTCTTACAAAATATGTTTTTCAAAGAAAATTAAAGAGCTCCATTTAACAACAAATGAGCAGAAACAAAGTCAAATAATCTTTCAAGCATAAAACTACCACAAGTCATCATCAATAAATAAATTAAACCCAAAATAAAAACAAATTGCAATAAATAACCAAGTCAAACTCAAAATGATCTAAAATTAACACAAGTAGGGCTGACATCCCCCATGCCTTATCAAGACCAGGACATAATTTGTTTATTACTAAAAAAAACAAAAAACAAATGAATGTGATTGACAGTTTAATATACATTTACTGATGTTTATGCTTTAAAGTCTTAGTAATTGTTGATTCATTAAAGTTAAAAAAGTGAAAACATATTTTGTTTTCAGTAAAGTGTAAATTATGTTCTGGTCTTGAGTAGACATGGAAATTATCAGCCTTGCTTATGTTAATTACAGCTTGTTTTGAGTTTGACTTGATTATTTATTGTAATTTCTGTTTGTTTTGGGTTCACTTATTTATTGATGGTGATTTGTGGCAGTTTTCCAGTTGAAAAACTATTTGACTTTGTTTCTGATCATTTTTGGTTTAACAGGTTTCTTTAATTTTCTTTTGAAAAACTTCTTTAGTGATTTTTTTTTTTAATTAATAAGAGAAAAAGGCATCATCTTTGAGGATCTGTAATGGGCTTAAAATTGAACATCCAAGTAAAGCAATTATTATCTTACCTTAAATTGCAGCTTGGAGCAAACTTAAGGATTTTCATCCTTGTAATGTGCTTCCCAGTTGTACAGGAATAAAAAATTAATGTGTTTCCAAGCACATTTAAAAATAAATGTGCTTCCCAGTTGTACAGGAACTCTTGCTATAGCCATTCTTTCTCAAGATTTTGCTTGAATGTACCTGTTGGATCAGCAGCCACTGTATCTTCAGAGAGTTGATTCCAAAGGTTTGTTACTTACTGGCTGAAGGAATGGCTTCTTTCTTAGATTAAGGAGCATTTCTTGAAGATTTTCCTGGAATACCCTCTAGTCACAGAACATTCTGGGCGGGGGGGAGGGGTAAAGAGACTAGGGAGAACATAATTTTGTGGGTTATTATCATGTTGCCACATTTCCTCTACTATGCAAGAGTAGGAAGCTTCAAGTGACATTAATCATCTTTGTATGACATTTGTTTGAGGCTTTGACCATTTTGGTTGCTCTTTGTTGAACTCTTTCTGGTATTTCTTTGTCCTTCTTGAAATAGGATGATGCCAGGGACATTCCAACCTCTAGGTGCAGGCAAACTAGTGCATTGCAGAGCTTCATAACACACTTGGTTATCTACCAGAGATAGTTCTTTTGATCATTCCAAGAGATTGGAGGGCAGATGACAATACAGATTTTGCATGGATGCTGAACTTACATTGACAATCAACAATGACTCCGATATCTCTTTCTTCAGAGACTGCAAAAAGGGGGTTACCTTGGAGATGGTACTGCTGGTGTGTATTATGATTACTGAAGTGGATATGACATTTGTCAGCATTGAAAGAGAGGATTCATGTATCAGCTCAAGTCCCAAGAATATTGAGGTCCTTTTGGATATATTGCAGGTCAGAGGTTGTGGCTGCTTTACTAACAGGTTTTGAATCACCAGCATAAAGAGTGAGGAGGTTTGAGAGCAGATTTGGAGCATCATTTATATATAAGTTGAATAGACTTGGCCTAAGAATGGTCCCCTGGGGAATGCCACTTAAAACAGTTGTAGACAAGAGAAATGAGGGACACCTTGAGAGTCATAAACTCTTACAACTTGCATTCTTTCTAATAAGAAACTCTGTATCCACTGGACAATAGCATCATCAACAGCAGCCGCTTTTAGTTTGTTGATGAGGAATTCATGACAAACCCAGTCAAATGCTTTTGAGAGGTCCAGGAGCACCATGTCAACAAGTAAATCATTGTCCAAAAATGATGTAACATACTTGTATGTGTGTATTAGATTAGTATCAATAGATTTTAAAGATCTGAAGCCATGTTGAGTGGAAGTGAGAATGTTGTTAATTTCCAAGTGCTGAATTAGAGCTCTGTTGATAAATCTCTCAAGTGCCTTTACAACTGCAGAAGTGATGCTGATAGGATGGTAATTTTCTACATGATCTTTGGGGCCTTTTTTGTAGATTGGTGTGATATAGGATGTTTTCAAATCCAACAGTAGTTCTCTGTTTTGTAGGGACACCTGGAAGAGTCTACACAAGGGAGAACTGAGAACAATTCAGCATTCCTTGAGAAGCCTTGGGTGTATCCCATCTGATCCTTTGGATTTATTAACATCAAATTTTTTCAGGCTATTTAAGACCCTATCTTTGATAATTAATAATTTTGGCATTGGATGACATATTAAGTTTGATGGTGCTGCAGGGTAAGATTGGATGGTGAAGGCAGAGGCAAACTGGATATTCAATACATTAGCCTTATCTACTAGCAATGAGTTAATTATGCCATTATGTTTGAGGTCAGGAATGGTGTAGAGGTTAGGATTTTTAGCAGAAATATGTCTCCAGAAAAATTTGGGGTATGCCTTGATATCTGTGACAAGTTTCTCCACATGTTGAGACTTCAGTTTCCCAACTACATTGGAGGCAAGATTCTAAGCCTTTGCATACCTTTTCTAATTTTCCTGTGTTTTTCTCCTTGTTATATTAAAAAAAAGAAGAAAAAAGGCATATATGGTATGTTCACTTTATTCATAGGCCAGTAATATAAACAGCCCATATTTTACCATAATAGCCTATCTGCAAGTATTTAATAATAGGTAAGATAGTTTTCATAGTTTTATATTGTTTCCCTCTGAAGAGGGAAAACCAATTCCCTAGTACTGTAGGCCTATTTTCAATTATTTTTTTTTTTATTACAGATATAGAAAATAAAGAAATAGGCTTTAGCTAGCCTACTAAAACATTTTCCTCTAGGCTAGGGCTTAGGCTGTTCTATAAAAAAAATTTAAGATAAATATTTTGCTGTTCATATTATTGACTTATGGATAAACTGAACATAGGCCTACCACTTGATGCTTTTTTTATACTCTTTACAAATATTAATTAAAAAAACTTTTTTCCGCAAAATAAGTTTTTCAAAGAAAAGTAAAGAACTCCATTAAACAAAAAATGAGCAAAAATAAAATCAAATAATCTACCAAGCATGAAACTACCACAAATCAGCATCGATAAATAAATGAAACCTAAAACGAACAGAAATTACAAGGAATAACCAAGGCAAACTCAAAACGAGCAGAAATTAACATAAGCTGGGCACAAACCCCTATGCCTTCCCAAGGCCAGAACAAAATTTGCACTTTACTGAAAGAAATATAAATGTTTTTACTTTTATAACTTTATTAAATCAAATAATATTAACATTTGGATTGCTAAATATCAGTATATGTATATTAAACTGACAATGCACATTCATTTGTATCTCTTTCAGTAAAGTGCCAATTTTGTTCTGGCCTTGGGAAGGCATATGGGTTTTGCGCCCAACTTATGTTAATTTCTGCTCGTTTTGAGTTTGACTTGGTTATTTGTTGTAATTTCTGTTCGTTTTGGGTTTCATTTATTTATCAATGCTGATTTGTGGTAGTTTCATGCTTGGTAGATTATTTGATTTTATTTTTGCTCATTTTTTTTTTGTTTAATGGAGTTCTTTACTTTTCTTTGAAAAACTTATTTTGTGGAAAAACATTTATTAATTAATTTCTGTTCGTTTTTATATTGACATAGTCTTTTCAGGTAAAAAGAAAATAACACTTTAAAACTTTTCGTTTTTTTTTAAGACTTATAGTTTGGCCTGCTATTTGTATGTTGGAGAAAAATTTTCAGCAATTTTTAACAACATACATCCTTTTAAAATCTGGACGCAAATAGTACTGTTTAATTTAGTTTCATACCTCCTCTAGTTGATCTGAAATAGAAAACTTGATACCATTGCAAAAAAATCTGTTTACTTTCTTTGATAGCTTGGATACACTTACGCTATTTTGATTTGGTTAAATTTTAAGAGCAAAAATAGCCCCAAAAGTTTGAACATAATACCCTCAGTCGTTCTTGGGATACTGCTGAGATACCTTATTGGGAATTAGCATTAATATGGTGCATTTTGATTTAATCTTAAGGCAATATTTAGTTTTTAAACATAATGGGCAAATGGGAGGGTGGGAGTGGGAGGGAGATTAGTTGCCCTCCAATCACTTTTGACAATTAAAAAGGGCATCAGCTCTTTCCATTTTCAATCGACTGAGCCCTTTTCGAAGTTCCCACAACAACTCCTTCAATACAAAGTGCCCTGGTCTAAACAACAACAACAACAAAAAAATAATACATTATACCCACATCAATCTTTACTATAAAAATGTCAAGCCTTCCAATCACTTTCGACTAGCACTATGCCTTTCGAATTCCAATCAAATGAGCCCTTTATGAAACGACAATGCCTTCTATAAACACCTTATATGCCCCAAGGACATAAATTAACCCTTACCCTAAGGTCTGTTAGGGGTGGTAGTTGCTCTCCAATCCCTTTCAACTATTAAAAATGGCCCTAGCCCTTTCAATTTCCAATCAAATGATCCCTTTTGAAGTTTCTATGACAAAACTTTCAATAAAAATCTTATAGGTCTCCAGGGCATAACTTACAACCCTTACCCTGAGTGCTGGATGGGGGGTGTCATCCTCAAAGAGCTAATTTCAAGAGCTTTCTACTACGTTGAACAAAATGGCTATCTGAAAATTTTGATTGGGTGTGTTTGGAGGAATGGTGGGCATGAGAGGGGGGTTAGTTACCCTCCAATCACTTTTGACTATTGAAAAGGGCACTAGCCCTCTCAATTTCCAATTGAATGAGCCCCTTTTGAAGTTTTACAATGACTCTATCTATAAAAAAAAAAACTTATATGCCCCCAGAGCAGAACTTACAACCCTTGCCCTTGGGGCTCTGGGGGGTTTGTCATCCTTAAATACAAAATTTCCAGAACTTTCAACTATGTTGAACAAAATGGCTATCTCTAAACTTTGATTGAATGTTTTTGGGGAAATGGTGGGCGTAAGAGGGGGGTTAATTACTCTCTACTCGCTTTCGACTATAAAAAGGGCAATTTCAATTCCCAATCAAATGAGCTCTTTTTGACATTTCTGCAACAACTTTCTATATAAACTTTATATGCCCCCAGGGTATAACTTACAACCCTTGCACTGAGTGCTCTGAGGGGGTTATCATCCTAAAAGACCTAATTTCAAGAACTTTCAACTACATTGAACAAAATGGATATCTAAAAATTTTGATTGGATGTGTATGGGAAAATGGTGGGCGTGATAGCGGCGTTAGTCGCTCTCCAATCACATTCAACTATTAAAAAAAAAAGCACTAGCCCTTTCAATTTCCAATTGAATGAGCCCTTTTAAAGTTTCTACAACAAAGCTTTCAATAAAAACTTTATATGCCCCTAGGGCATAACTTACAACCCTGAGGGCTGTGGGAGGGGGGGGAGGGGTTTTCATCCTTAAAGACCTAAATTCCAAAAGTTTCAACTACATTGAGTAAAATAGCATTCTAAAAATTTTTTGGATGTGTTTTGGGAAAAGATGGACGTGAGAGGGGAGTTAGTTTGCCCTCAAATCACTTTTGACTATTAAAAAGGGCACTAGCCCTTTGAATTTCCAATCGAATGAGCCCTTTTTCAAGTTTCTACAACAAAGATTTCAATAAAAACCTTATATGCCCCCAGGACAAAACTTATAACCCTTGCCCTGAAGACTTTGGGAGGAGTGTCCTGCCCAAAGGTATAAATTCCTGAAATTTGAACTGCATGGAACAAAATGGCTATCTCAAAATTTTTATTGGATGTGTTTGGGGAAATGGTGGGTGTGGAAGGGGTGTTAGTTGCTTTCCGATCACTTTCGACTATTAAAAAGGACACTAGTCATTTCAATTTCCAATCAAATGAGCCCTTTTTGAAGTTTCTATGACAACACGTTCTATAAAAACCTTATATGCCCCCTGGGCATAATTCACAACCCCCTCCACCACAGCCCTGAGGGCTCTGGGGGGGGGGAGGGGGTTGTCATCCTCAAAGACCAAATTTCCAGAACTTAAAACTACATTGATTAAAATGGCTATCTCAAAGTTTTGATTAAATGTATTTGGAGAAAAGGTCTTTCTACAAAAAGGTCTTCTACAGGTCATGCGTGAGAGGGGGCTTAGTTGCCCTCCAATCACTTTTGACTATTAAAAAGGGCACTAGCCCTTTGAATTCCCAATCAAATGAGCCTTTTTTGAAGTTTCTACAACAACAACTTCTATAAAAAAAAACCTTATATGCCCCCAGGGCATACCTTACAACCCTTGCCCTGAGGGCTGTGGGGGACTGTCCTCCTCAAAAACATAATTTCTATTTGGAAATCAACTATGCTGAACAAAATGGCTATCTCAAAATTTTGATTGGATGTGTTTTGGAATATGGTGGGCATGGAATGGGTGTTAGTAGCCTTCCAATCACTTTCAATTATTAAAAAGGGCACAAACCACTCCAATTTCCAATTGAATGAGCCCTTTTCGAAGTTTCTACAACAACTTCGTTGATACAAAGTGCCCTACTCTAAAGGAAAAAATTAATAAATAATACATTGTGCCAACATCGTTCTTATATACCCCCTGGGCATAACATAAAACCCTTGCCCTGAGGGTTGTGGAGGAGTGTCCTCCTCAAAAGCATATTTTCTATCTGGAAATCAACTTGCTGAACAAAATGGCTATCTCAAAATTTTGATTGGATTTGTTTGGAGAAATGATAGGCATGGAGGGCTAGTTGCCCTCCAATGACTTTTGACTATTAAAAAGGACACTAGCCACTCCAATTTCCAATCAAAAGAGCTCTTTTGAAGTTTCTATGACAACTCCTTTGATACAAAGTGCCCTGGTATGGAAAAAAAAAATACATTGTGCCAACATTGTTCTTTACTTAGGCAGCACAATCACACTGCCTATGATTTTTACAACAACTTTCTATATAAACCTTATATGCCCCCAGGGCATAACTTAAAACCCTAGCACTGAGGGCTCTGAATGGGTTATCATCCTAAAAGACCTAATTTCCAGAACTTTCAACTATGTTGAACAAAATGGATATGTCAAAATTTTGATTGGATGTGTTTGGGAAAATGGTGGGCATTAGTCACTATCCAATCACTTTCAACTAATAAAAAAGGCACTAGCCCTTTCAACTTCCAATTGAATGAGCCCTTTTGAAGTTTCTACAACAATGCTTTCAATGAAAACTTTATATGCCCCCCAGGCATAACTTACAACCCTTGCCCTGAGGGCTGTGGGGGGAGGGGTTGTCATCTTTAAAGACTTAATTTCCAAAACTTCCAACAATGTTGAATAAAATGGCTATCTAAAAATTTTGATTGGATGTGTTTGGGGAAAAGGTGGGTGTGAGAGGGGGTTAGTTGCCCTCAAATCACTTTCAACTATTAAAAAGGGCACTAGTCCTTTGAATTTCAAAGCGAATGAGCCCTTTTTCAAGTTTCTACAACAAAGATTTCAATAGAAACCTTATATGGCTTCAGGATATAACTTATAACTCTTGTCCTGAAGACTGTGGGGGGAGTGTTTTACTCTAAGATATAATTTCCTGAACTTTGAATGTTGTGGGACATATTGGCAATCTCAAAATTTTTTTTGGATGTGCTTGGGGAAATGGTGGGCGTGGAAGGGGTGTTAGTTGCCTTCCCATCACTTTCAACTATTAAAAAGGGTACTAGCATTTCAATTTCCAATCAAATGAGCCCTTTTTGAAGTTTTTATGACAACATGTTCTATAAAAATCTTATATGACCCCAGGGCATAACTTACAACCCTTGTCCTGAGGGCTGTGGGGAGGTTGTCATCCTCAAAGACCTAATTTCCAGAACTTAAAACTATGTTGAATAAAATGGCTATCTCAAAATTTTGATTGGATGTGTTTGGGGAAAAGGTGGGTGTGATAGGGGGTTTAGTTTCCCTCCAATCACTTTCAACTATTAAAAAGGACATTAGCCCTTTGATTTTCCAATCAAATGAGCCTTTTTTGAAGTTTCTACAACAATGCTTTCAATAAAAACCTTATATGCCCCCAGGGCATAACTTACAACCCCTGCCCTGAGGGCTGTGGGGGAGTGTCTTCCTCAAAAACATAATTTCTATCTGGAAATCAAACTACACTGAACAAAATGGCTATCTCAAAATTTTGATTGGATGTGTTTTGGGAAATGGTGGGTGTGGAAGGGGTGTTAGTCACCTTCAAACACTTTCAACTATTAAAAAGGGCACAATCCACTCCAATTTCCAATTGAATGAGCCCCTTTTGAAGTTTCTATGACAACTTCTTTAATACAAAGTTCCCTGCTCTAAAGGAAAAAAATAATAAATAATACATTGAGCCAACATCATTATTATGGTGTTTGTGTAACTAAAGTCCAAGCAACTGAACCCCTGTAACTGAACCACCATTTAACTGAACCACTGTGCAACTGAACCCTTGTGTAACTGAACCACCAGGCAACTGAAACCCATTTAACTAAACCCCTGTGCAACTCAACCCCATTTAACTGAGCCCCCATGCAACTGAACCACCATACAACTGAACCACAGTGCAACTGAACCACCATACAACTGAACCACCATGTAACTGAACCATCATGCAACTGAACCACCATGCAACTGAACCCTTGTGTAACTGAACCACTGAACTCAGATTTTCAGTTCTCTAAAAATATTAGGCAATATCATTGGGTAAAACACAAGTTAGAATTTTTACATGTTCAACCTTGTTGAAATTGTTTGTTTCTTAAATTCATGATATAAGCACCTGTCAAAAGTATTCACAAAAAAGCTTTGTTTTATTTTTGAAAAAGAAAAAGAAGATTCAATGTTACAAACCATTAATGCTGATTTATTACTCTGTTTTTCAGATGAATCAGATACAAATCTGATTCCTTTGTGAATTAAGTAAAAAAACAAGTTTTTTTTAACTGAAAGTAAGGAACGACGTTAAAACTTAAAACGAACAGAAATTATTCCGTATATGAAGGGGGCTGTCCCCTCCTCAACGCCTCGCTCTTTACGCTAAAGTTTTTTTTATTGTTTAAAAAAATAGAGTTGTGAGAAAGTCAAACTTTAGCGTAAAGAGCGAGGCGTTGAGGAGGGGACAGCCCCCTTCATATACGGAATAATTTCTGTTCGTTTTAAGTTTTAACGTCGTTCCTTACTTTCAGTTAAAAAAACTTGTTTTTTTTATTTAATTTTTGAACGTTTTTGAATTAATGCAGGTTTTGATTTTGGCTCACCATACATGAATAATTAAAACAAAATTTGCATATTATATTTGGTTAAATGGCTTTCTCGAAACTTGTTTAATTTTATTTACGAACGTTTTTATTAGTAATAAATATACGTAACTTAGAATTAACTTACGTAACGAACTTCTATATTCATAATTTTTAACATGTATATTAGGGGGTTCGCCCCCTAGTCAATACTCTGCTCTTTAAACTATAGTTCGAATTTTTTTTCCAGTTCTTTAAAAATGACCTCTTAATCACAATCAGTTGATCAGTTGAAAAACTTGTTTTTTTTTTTATTTAATTCCTGATCTTTTTCTTTAATAATGCTGGGAAATCCGGCGCCCCCTTCATAGCAATGTCCCTTCCCCCATGAAAACTTCCTTCATGGAAAGATCCTTCCATATAGCCCCCGACCCTCTCCTTCCCCCACCTACCAGAAAAAATCTCCTCTGAAAAAGTCTGTATACTTCCCAATAACCAATACTATATGTTAACATTGAGTAAAGTTCATAACTTTCAGCCCTCCCCCTGGGGACTTTGGGGGATCAAGTCATCCTAAAAGACATTTTTTATCATATTTTCGACCATGCTGAACAAAATGGCTATCTCAAAATTTTGATCGGGTGACTTTGGGAAAAAAATGAGCGTGGGAGGGGGCCTAGTTGCCCTCCATTTTTTTTGGTCACTTAAAAAGGGCACTAGAACTTTTAATTTCCGTTCCAATGAGCCCTCCCACGATATTCTAGGACCACACGGGTCGATACAATCACCCCTGGGGAAAAAAAAAAAAACAAACAAACAAAAAATAAACACGCATCCATGATCTTTCTTCTGGCAAAAAATGGAAAATTCCACATTTTTGTAGATAGGAGCTTGAAACCTCTACAGTAGGATTCTCTGATACGCTGAATATGATGGTGTGATTTTCATTAAGGTTCTATAACTTTTAGGGGGTCTTTCCCCCTTTTTTCGAAAATCAGCCAAATTTTCTCAGGCACGTAACTTTTGATGGGTAAGATTAAACTTAATGAAACTTATATATTTGAAATCAGAATTAAAATCTGATTCTTTTGATGTATCTATTGGTATCAAAATATTGTTTTTTAGAGTTTCGGTTACCATTGAGCTGGGTCACTCCTTACTTACAGTTCGTTACCACGAACTGTTTGATCTAGATACAAATTTTGATCAGATGTCCTTGAGGAGATTGCAACTAAAATGGACATGGGAGGGGGACTGGTTGTGCTCCAGCCTTTTTTTTTCAACATTCCTTCAACTTGCCCTGAAAGTTTTAACTTCATATCCTCAGGTTTATACCCTTAGCTGTTCTTGACACATTGCAGATACAATGTCTTTTAAAACTGAATGCACATTGTGCCTCTTGATTTAGTTGAAGATGCTCCTAAATATTTTCCAAACAATGTGATAGCTGATACCATCAGCCATTGTAAATGTTCCTAGTATTTCCTTTTCACAACCAATAAAGGAATAAATGCTTTTTGATTGTGTGTGTGGCATTCTTCTTGACATTTCCTTATGCTAGTCTTTGGTGGCTCTTTATTTTTATTTGAAAAATTGTTTTTTGAAAGAATTTTTCATTAATTTAAAGAAAGCAGAACAAAAAACTGATTTTTTTGTTATCTAAATTCTCAAAGTTCCAATGTTTTCAGCATAGATTTTTATTACTTGTCATTCAGGAAAGGTCTGATTCATCTATGCAAAAAAAAAAAAAAAAATCAAACCAAGAGTTTCCAAACACAAAGACAAAGTAGCTTTTGTGTTGGCTCCACCATAGCAGGTAATTAACCTTTTTAAAACCAAACAATAAACAACTACAAGCATGGAAAATGCCGAAAATGAAAACAACAAAATAAGCGAAGTGGTAAAAAAAATACAGTATGTAGATGGTGAGAGCTGCAATTTACCCCCCTCCCCCACAAAAAACATCCCTTAAGGAAAATACCTTGTGGAAAATAACACCTCACAGAAAATACCCCCCCCCCCTCCCAGAAAATACCTACACATGGAAAATCTCCCCCCCCCCCCCCAAAAAAAAAAATACCTCTTGCAGTTGGTTAGTCTCTAATCACTTTTGGCTTATAAAAAAGAATAGAAATGCCTGGGGATTATCAAACAATTTCTACCTCTATCCTCCTGTTGTCTCTCCCTACAGCTAATTCTGTATTTATTTGAAGGCTCAATGAGAGCTGTGATGTTTTGGCATCAAAATGCACCCTTTGAGGTATCTCCCTCTCTTGATAACTACAAAACAATCAGATAACCCCAATTGCAGAAGTTTCAGTTCCTTTTTAAGTTTTTTTTATTTGTCTATTTCTTACAGATAGTATTTGTCATTGGAAAACATATGGAATTTTTTTGTGTGGGGGTTTTCTGAGGGATCTTTCATCAGAAGAGAGTTATTGCATGGAGGGGAGGGGGGCAAGATTTACACATACATTCCTCTTTTCTACTTCCCTTAGAACTTATCAATTAAACTAAAAAATGAAATAACTCAAAGAAGATTTTTAAATTTTGAAAACTGTAATTTCTGCAAGGAGGGTATTTCCAGGCAATGGGGTTTCCATGGGTGGAGGAGGGAAAATTTTCCATAGGGGAGGGGTAAATGCTTAGACCCATAGAATGTGACAGGGTGAAGGGAACCCCCATTAACAGACATAAAAAAAGAGAAATAAATCTGGATTTAAGAGTTTATGACGTCCGATTTTCTTTGTTTTTGTGACAACAAAACAGAGCATTTTTATAAATCATCCTGACAGTAGATTTATATAAAGATTTTATATAAAGATTTAAAAAAGCAAACACTTCCAACAAGGTTGATTCTAATTTGTTCTAATTTGTTTATTCTGATTCTAATTTGTGTTTTACCCAATGTAAGTATGGTGGTTGAGTTGCACAAGGGTTCAGTTGCACAGTGGTTCAGTTGCATGGTGGTTCACTTGCACAGGGGTTCAGTGACATGGTGGTAATTACACAGGGGTTTAGTTAAATGGGATTGAGTTGCATGGGGGGGGGGGGGGGGGTTGAGTTGCACAAGGGTTCAGTTAAAGGGGATATAGTAGATCAAGGGTTCAGTTGCATGGTGGTTCATGCTTGCAGTTGTTGGTTCAGTTACAGGGGTTCAGTTGCTTGGGGTTCAGTTAAATGGTGGTTCAGTTACAATGGAACCATAGGCTATTATATGCCCCCAGGGCATAACTTAAAACCCTTGCCCTGAGGGTTGTGGGGCAGTGTTGTCATCAAAAATATATTTTTCTATCCTGAAATCAACTATACTGAACAAAATGGCTATCTCCAAATTTTGATTGGATGTGTTTGGGGGAATGATGGGTGTGGGGGGGGGGGGGGCTAGTTGCCCTTCAATCACTTTTGACTACTAAAAAGGGCACTAGCCACTCTGATTTCCAATCAAACGAGCCCTTTTTGAAGTTTCTATGACAACACCTTTGATACAAAGTGACCTGGTATGGAAAGCAAAAACAAAAAAAAATAATTAATACATTGTGTCAACATTGTTGTTTACTTAGACAGTGTGATTATAGAAACATGAGCATACTTTAGACTTTAAATTCATCCCTTAAAGTAGGCCTAGTCTACTTCTAACTTAACTAGGCTACTTTCCAAGATAGCAAATAGCCTATCATCTAGAGATTTGCCACTGCCTTTTTCAACATTAGAATACAATCCAGATAAATGCTAAAAATTACCAATTAGATCTTTCTGGCCAGTTCCTAGGTTTTCTCCACGTATTATCACTTTTGTTCCTGGAGCTCCTTCAATAGGTGAAACTCCAGTCACGATGGGTAAGGGATTCATTGTAACTTAGAGCATATATTGGGTTTTCTTTATGGTAATTTACAACTATATAAAAGGTATTTTATCCTTTCAGCTTCCTGAATTAGTTAGTAGTATCCTGGAGATGGATCCTTGTTCTAGCAAAATTTTCTATTTGATTAAGGAATACGAATAGGAGCTGCCAGTAAAGTTGATAATCATCAGAATCTTGCGACCAAAATATAGAGGTAATGAGCCATTTTACAAATTACAAGGCTCGCCATGTCCTTTTTTAAGAAAGACTGCCTTTATTCTGCAATTGGAGCTTTCGCATTCGACTGTACATAAATCCGCAATATAATCTTATAGACTCTTCATCTATTTAATCAGAACCTATTATCTTCTTCTGTTCAACTTAAGTATAGCTTTGTCACAAGGAAGAAATTTGTAATTTTCCTCACTCAAAAAAGAAAACTCTCAGGAAGGTAAACTCAGAAAATTGGCATTGGAAAACTGATTTATATCATATATTGAGTCTGAAATTGAAACTTCCAAAGAGCCAGGGTATTAGCCCCAGTATTTTAATTGGGGGGGGGGGGCAAGATGGGGTCCTCATTCGGATAGTCAATAGGCATGTTCTATCCTTCTGGGGAAAGCACTAGCGGTTCTAGTTTCTTCAATTTGCTTATACTTACAGTAAATATTAAGAGTTATTATACAAGTATTACATTAAGTAATTAACATACCGCCAATTACGATCTCAACTTGATTTTAATGAAGACAAAATATCAAAATCTACAAAATGAATATAAATGTTAGATTATTTATTTCAAATTTGTGCCCCTAAAATTTCTGCACCCGGGACTAATGCCTACTTTACCCCCCTCCTCTAAAAACACCTGTGGGGAAAGGGGTATTGGAAAGCTTGTGAAAAACAAGCCTAAATGCGTTTTTAAAGATGTCGGAAAATTCTGATGATTTTGTGTCCAAATTTTCACCGTTAGTCTAAAGGAAAATTCAGTCCCTTTGTCAAAAGGGGGCCACCCCAAATATGAGCAAAAAATGATGCTGAACAATTGATTGAATAACGTTTTTTAATTAATTTGGTCAAGGTTGAGCTACTTTCACTGTTAAGATTGCTTTCACTTTTGTTATTGTGTTACTATAAGAAGACGTAGATGGAAATTAAATCCCTTTTCAATACCTTCTTCTCCCACTTCCGTTGCTTTTTTAAAGTTGGTTTTGAGCCAAAGAAAGAAAGTAATGAGCTCTGCCCTTTTTATAACCAAATAAAATTGATACGAATTATATTTTTTAATAGTCGTTATAAAGCACATCAAAGTTGAGAGCTGGACAAAGCTGGTTTTGAGAACTGGCTAAGGAACCGAAACATCGCTGAGGAACTGGTTAAGGAGCCGGCCATCTTATATCGCTGAGCCTACGGCCGTGATTATTCTGAATTAATAATTTACAGAATATGTAGCAGCCCAGCTGTCCGGATCCTGGGACCACATGTGCATGCACTCTTCCAGTTGATGGGCGAATGTACCAAGTAAAGACAGTCTTTACCAAAAAAGTAAAGACAGCCCGTTCCTTCCCTGAGTACTCAAGAGGATATTTTTCTTTAAGTGATAACGAAGAAAAGCTACTATTTACCAAAGCCGTTACTTGTTTGTATTCAAAAACATTACAGAATACATAAATAAACAATATACACGCATCAAACAAAAATACATTAAGTAGTGGACTCAGCTTTTGACTAAAACTGTGAGCAATGAGTTGCTGCAGACGACAGTAGTGTACTGTAAACAAGCTTTTGGATATGTGATGGTGAGTTTAAAAAGCTCGTTTTTTTGCAATCTTTATCGTTAATATTAAAATGCATATCCCCGCTCCACTTCCTTTAACTCCCTTGGCCGATCATAGGAGACTAAATCTCGTAGTTGAACTACGCACTATTCTAACATCGCGTAATTCAGTTGCATGTGATTTGAAAACGATGTCTAAGCAAATCAAAAATAAACCTTTAAATTGCATTTGTTGAAACCTTATACAAGAAAACTACCAACCCCCTGATTGAACAACATGAAAAAATCACTATTTTACATGGGCAGCAGTGATACGTCTCCTTGTTTTCTTCGTTGCTATCGGGGCATTGAGAACATCATAGAGAGCTGTTTGAGGACTCGTAAAAGCTAATTCTTATATCTTAGTGGTTTCTTATATATTAGACTCGATAAGGCCGTCATAACTACATGGTACAATAAAACTACAAATTGGGTGACATTTTTGGAATGGAAAGGCTGGGCCGGACACATGGGGATCATAGAGAGATAATTATGGGCTAATTTATGAACTAGTTTTTTACATTTTATTGCTCTTTATAAATAAGACTTAATAAGTTAATCATAAAGTGCCACATGGCACCCAAAAAGCGTGCTTTGGGTTGTTTTTTAATTTTTGAAAAAATAAGAATAACAAAAAGAGTGCTGTCCAATGATTAAACTCGCCTGACAAATTTACCCCTTTCCCTGCAAAAATTTTCCTCCATGAAGAACCATTCTCCTTACATTTGAAATAGCAACAGTATTTCTAATTTAAAGTAGTAAAACAAATGTGTGAATTATTTGCTTACTCGTTGAGCACTGTTTGATTAAGAATATCCAGAAAATCTGCACAATTCTTGGCAGCATTGCTGCAGAAACCCTACATTAATAAAAACTTGCCAGAGATGCCAATTGGATGGGTAAAATTAAGATCTAGAGTTTTGAAATTACCTTCTTCTTTGTATCTTTGCTAAAAAAAAAACGAAATCTAGAAAAATTAAAAAAATTTTTTAATTTTTTTGCAAAAAATTAAATTTTTTTTCTGATTAAAAAAAAATTAAATTAAAAAAAAATTAATTTTTTAACATTTTTTAATTCTTTTAAAATACATGTAGTCAATGTATGATTACACATTTCCGTACTCATACATTGTACGGAAAATGTATGAGTATACATTTTCGTAAATGGAAGGTTTTACTTGGAAATATTTTGCTAGATTTAAGGTGCTTTTGCTGGTAATTTTACAACGACTTACATTTATTGATGACAACTTTGCATGGATTTGGACTTTTCTATTGGTTGATGGTTTGGGTATATTGTTTGGTCATAGGTAGTTGGATGGATGTGTAAGGTGAGAGCCTCGTTCAAGTGCACATTTGTCTCAATTGCTGGATTAGGACGACAGTTTTTTTTTTTTTTTTTTTTTTTTTTTTTTTTTTTTTTTTTTTTTTTTTTTTTTTTTTTGCCAAGTAATTACCTCTTAAACATAATATAATGTTCGGATTCACTTTATCCAACTTGCAGCAGAAATTTCGTACATTATGCTGATGCAAATGTAAACTTCGAACAAGTAGCGCTGGTGTTAAGTGAAATGCTACTAATATCAGTAACAATCCTTAGTACATCTATGTCGAATCTGTTTTTGGAGTTGGTAAAAAGAAATGTTTATAAAACTGAAAATAGCGAGGTACGAAGTCAGCACGGTACTGTACATAGAGGCAGCTATACATTTATGGGTTAGTATGTGATTCCAAAACACGAGAAATCTTATCTTTTTTTTTTCGATGATTTCTTTTTCCTGTTTTTCAATGAAAAAAAAAATCTTGCATTCAAGGATTTCTTGTTTTCAGTGATTCCATTTCTGTCCTTTTTGCAGAGGATGTATTCGTATACATTTTTGAAAGTTTTGAAACAAGAAAATCTTATTTTGAACTGAAAGATTTTAGGAAGTAAAAGATCCTTAACGATCAGGGGAAAAAACTTGACCTGAGCAAACGTGGAAAAGCAGGACGTATAGTACATTTTAGCAATTTTACCATCAACTAGGCTCACCTATTTACTTGATGATAAGGTATCGAAGCCGCTATATTTGTATGAATATTAATGTGGAGCTTACTAGGAAGTGTAATGGACAACTGTTTTTCACGTTTTAACGCGAAAAAAAACGACACCACTGCAAAGAGCTTATTGGGAGCATTTTTGGTCTTTAAACACTAAATAGCGATATGCATAAAAACATATTTTTGACATATCAGTAAAGGACAATTTTTACATTCCAACTTTTGGGCTCTACTTGTCATCTGAAACTTCGATAATTTGGACCAAATGGAATTGCTCGTACAAAACTTCGGTAAGTGAAAAAAAGCGAGTGTACGATTTTAGGTCTAATCGAGACAGTTTTAAGCTCCGAGTATTAGTTCTAATTCAATTTTAATTATATTTTGAAAGTGTCAGTGAGTATTAAGTTTGAAAAACTTTTAGCTCAAGCAAATACATTCCTCTAAATTGATTTTTCAATAGTCATAAAATGGACATCTAGCCTCTCAAAGTTTGAGCCTGGCATTCTGCCCTCATTGCAGATCGTGAGACTATATCTTTAATAGTTCACCTCCGTGCTAAAAAAAAAAAGAATGTTCTGTTTAGGATGCAAAGTTGCCTCTCATACATGATATAGTATAAAATGTCCGAAAAACAATAACCAATTAGTAAAACTCATTGCATAACCTGACCTCATTGGCGTATGAAGGGTGGAGGCAGCTGCCCCCCCCCCCCCCCTAGAACTTCAAATTTACAGTAGACATTAACGAGAACTTTTCGTGTGTTGGAATTTTTTTTCGGTTGTTCACTGGTAGATGGTTGAAAAAACTAAAATAAACAGAAATTTACAAATCAAACACCTTTGTTTCCGATATCGCTATTTATATTTCGATATTCAATATTGATTTTTGGTCCGATATACCGACATATCAATTTTGATATTCTAACATCGCCCCACTTAACACTTTACTGGCAGACAGAAAAGGAGTTACGCTAACAGCAGGCTGGGGTCTACGGAACCCCACTTTTTAAAAGTCAAGAAAAATACAGTTGAAAACTTACCCCAATTTTGTTTACAAAATATTTAGACATATCAGTTAGAAATGCTTAAACACAAAATTAATTCCACTATTTGCGTTTGGGGCAGAGGAACTTGGTATATACCATACATACATTTATTTTGCCACGAACTGTAAGTATATTTGGATTTCCTATCCTTGCCTAATGTGGGGGGCAAATACCGCAACGACCTTTTCAGTCATTGGAACCTGAAGAAAACACGTGGGGAGCATTCTCAGCTGGATATTATGTATGGTTCTTAATTAAATTACGCACTGCTCGTGGGATTCTTTGGAAGGTTCCTCTAATCCTAATTTGACGGTCGATAAGGGATCGTCGTAGCTCTATCAGCATTTTTCTTCGGGTCAAGTCTTTTCTTGGAGTGTTGAGTAGCTCAGAATGATATTGGCATTGACTCCACCTGTGTCCATGATAGCATACCACACCTCCTTGGACCATCTTCTCGTGCGGTGGCTAGCCGTATAATTGAACTACTTTTGTTCTAGAGAGTCTGCTCCTTTTTTGTTGCTACGTTATGATGATCTCTGGTTTACTACTCTCATGTTCAATTACTGCTGAAAAGTTGATTGATGAAGCAATATAAACTGTTTTTTTTGCTTTGTAACATACGACACGAGGTTCAGACGGTCTCTAAATTTGAACATAGACGGGTTGGGCTCCCTTGTATGACCAGCAAGGAAAGAGGGTGGATCTCTCTTTCGTTCTTTTTTCCCGTGTGTACATATGTCATTCTTAACAGTCTGAGCGTTTTAATAAGCTCTATGGCCGTGAACCAGTTGCCGGTTGTGATGTAGGTGTTCCAGCTCTTGAAGATATCGACAAGGGTCATGTTCATGTTGGAACTGAAGCAATTTGGATTTCAACTATAGGTGTTTCATTTCCGTTGTAGACAAAGACACTAGAGAGATAAAATGTCTCCATGACCGCTACAAATTAAATGTTGAATCCAAACTTATTTGGTTTAGAATAATTTACTTCATGAGTCTGCACCGTCCTCTAAATGCGAATAGCATTTCATCAATCGCCAAGTACTCGCCTGATGAGTAATTTGCTTTGCAGTTTGCGATGAAGAGCTTAAAAACCTCTTTCATGGGAGCTAGAGATGCGCCTCTTTCATGACATGTGTGCCTGTCATCGAACCGAAGACAGTTTTCCAGATACTAGAATTGCTTCAGACTTATCGTAATGTGGAAAATGTCCCACCCAGTTCCATCAGCTATAAAGAGACCTTCATAATCTTCACCTCCCGACTTGAATACTCTAGAGAGATACAAAAGGTTTAAAACGGTTCGCATCTCTATTACGTCGACTGGTTTCAAGTACGTTTGCTTATCTACAATACAAAAGTTATAATGCATGTGGCACTCGTCATTCCTGACATTGGTGAGAGGGATGGTCTTTTCAAGGATATCGGCTGTGATAAAAAGGTCTCATGCCTTTTCAGGGAGTTTTTAGGTCTTTGTGTCCTTTAGTATTGGAGTTACCCAAAGAAATAAAATAAAAAGGGTCTACTAAAAACGAAAATCTTTTCCTTTCGAATGTAGGACACTTAAATAACTTGAAATAAAACTAATTATTCTTCAAAAAGGTCGTAAAAACTAGTCGATTATTCTGCTAAGGCACACAAAAGTTACACAAACTTCAGGGTGGTGTCTGTTGGACCACAGAAACCTGTATCTGCGTACTTGTAAGTGATTTCGAGATGCTCTTTTACCGAGGTTTAGTACTCAACTGGTGCAAAGAATACACGAGATATCAGCCTCCTAGCATAACCTAGTAGTACGAAATGGACAAAAAACGTAGCGCTGGCGTCTGAGAGACCCCACCCTGCCAGTTAAGGGTTAAACTTTTGAATTAAATTCTTAGAACATGAAACTATTACTTTTTTTTCAAATCCCACCTCCTCTCCTCTTGGTCAGATAACAATTTTTTTCACTTAATTTCAAACTTTAATGTCACCTACACTAATTTAAAAACAACTTTATTCTTTTAAATTTGGATTTGGGTAGCCAAACATAATTGAAAAAGACAAGGTATACTACAAAAAATTCAAAACCGCAAAAAAAGTACCATTCCCCGTTTAGCAGGGTGCCCTTCTGCCATAGGGCAACCCTTTTACCGTGGAAATACATTAATAATAGACAAATAATTTTCATAAAAACTTGTTCTCAATCAACTATAAATCATCCTCCATCCTCCCAACCTTCCCTCAACCCAAAAACAAACCTAGGAGGAGTAGAAAGCTGTGCCCTTACAATATCTTTAGGCACGCCATTCTAATCCTTCTTTTATAACGCACAAATAAACTACTAAAACCTTTTTAATACCCATTTGGCTACTCAAAAATCAAACAAAAACCAACAAAAAATAAATTAATATGAATTATCATAATACTAACATCAATTCCTCATTTTTTTTTTCTTTTTTTTAATAATTTAAAACATTTAAATCGAAATTTTCAAATTTAAAACTCAATTTTACTCATCCATTCCGCATCTACTCTCTCCCTCCATACTCTACTCCGTCTCAAGTCATCCAAATAACTTTCAAGCCAAACATTTGCCAAAGGAATTTTGACCTGCTTCTGACGTTTCCACATTTTCAAACACATGCATGCTAATACTTGTCACTAACAAACACAAAATGACAGCTTTAGAGCTTTTTCTTTCTTCTACAGACGTTGTTTTTATTCCTTTATTTTCTAATATTTCAATAATCTTTGGGGTAATCCACCGTTCGAGGGGCATTGAATCAATTCGTGTGATAGTCCGTCAAGCACTTCGTCCCCACACATCAAACAAGTAGGTGTTTGAGTTTTCAATATGTGACTAACTCTATCACTTAAGGGTAATATTCCGTGAATCATGCAGCACACAAACTCTTTCTGTTCATAACTAAACGGCAATTCACTTAGATTTTTAAAAGATAACTGAAAATCAATGAACGGCTGCTTTTCTCTAACTCTATAATTCGGTTCTTTCTCACTTCTAAAAACATCCCGCTATACCTTCTTTAGTTCCTCCTTTCCCAAGTCACATCTCAGTGCTCCCATTCCTTTGCTTTCTTCAGGGGGCGGACAATCCATTACAGAGGGGTCGGAATTTTTTTACTCAATTTTTTCACCTTTTCTTCTGCATCCTCATTCACTATAGGGAGAAACCACTGCCTCATAATTGCAGTTGATGGCTCCTCTTTAACCACAAGTTCACAAATATTTCTGAGGAAGAGCGTCTTGCATATAACCCTGAAATCTGCTACCCCAGTTCCGCCCGATTTCACAGGAAAGTATAGCATTTTTATTTGTAGCTTTTCCAGTTTCCCCGTCCAAACAAATCTCCAGATGGCTCTTTCAATTTGTTTGGCAAGGTTTTCAGGTAATGCGAAAACAGGAGCAGTGTAAAATATTAACGTGAGGCAATATGTATTGACATACAGAACTCTTTCGGACATCGTTTTGAAAAGGATTTTTCTCGGTTGACTCAATATCATGACTATTTTATTTACTTTTCCTCTCAAATTTTGTTTGTGTTCAGCACTTTCTCAAAGTCAGGCCCAATGCTCGCGCTTTTTCCGCAAACGGGAGCCAATAGTTTCTTTCTATGTCGTCGTAATTTGCCGATTTGTTCAAGGGTAGAACACTGCTCTTTTGTCTGTGTATTTTCACGTGAAATCTTTGCTCGTACCAATGCAAACCTTACACACAGTTTTCACATCATTTTCACTTCCTGTGATAAAACTACCGTCATCTAAGAAAGCTGCACTTTTCAGGAAAACGCTTTCAGAAACTTGAACACTGCACATTCTTTCTTCTACATACCGAAAGAGTGGGTCAAGATATATTTCAAATAGCGTTTCAGAACAAGGGTTCCCTTGCAGCAGACCTCTTTATAGGTTTATTATTGTCGTCAGTTTTTCCATTCACTTTTATAACCATTTTAGGTGCAGAATATATTCTTTCCAATTTATCTATGACATTCTTTCCGAAATTCATCTTTAGTCGCATTAATAACCATAAAATCTCTCGTATTACGGAATCATACGCCTTCACTATGTCAGCGCCAACTAGGGCTAATAGGTTCCAACCTAACACTTTTTCCATCGTTTTTTTTTTTATCTCACCGAAGGCAAAGGTCTCTGAGAACTGTCAGGACATGTTGGGCTTTCCTGCTTTTTATTCCACCGTACTGGTAATCTCCCGCTATATTCGCTGTGCTTTTCTCCTTTCTATTAGACCATACTTTAGTACATATTCTAAAGTCACAGTTTGTTAAGGAGATTGGTCGCCAATTTCCGAGGTCTTCTCTAGGTCCGCCCTTGTGCAACAGTAATATAACTGACAGTTCACTTTCAGGGTATCCTCTTGACCAAATTCATTTAGCACTTTTATTCATATTCCCTGATTTCGCTCCACGTTAAATTATAAAAACTCATAGCTTAGCCCATCCATTCCTGCCGATACTCCATTTTTTTTAACCCCGATATCACTTTTTCTACTTCATGTCTCGTAATTTCTTCCCCTATTTTTGCATTTTCTTCTTCTGTAATCTGGTATCTGGACTGGAAATCACCGAAGCAGTTCTCTGTTGTGTTTCCTACTGGAGGTTTTTTATACAAACCCTGTAAAAGGAGGCGGTTTCATTTAATATTCTTGTTTGATCCGAGGTTGTTCCACCGTTTTCGGTTCTCACTTTCTCGATTTGGTTTTCGCTTCTCTTTGCTTGCACTTTAACTTTTTCTGACAACGTTATCAGTCTTGATACTTCCAACTCTTGTAATCTATTTTTTATCTTGAAGGTTTCAAACTCTTTTTCTTCAATTTGTCTTATTTGCTGTTCTATTTCGTAATACTCTTGCCAGATACTTTGCCCTAAATCCATTTCCTCCTTTAGGTCAGTTAACGTCTTATATAGGTGGCGCTTGTGAGCTTCTTTCTCTCTTCTCAGTTGCTTTTCAAGACTTCTAATGAAATGCCCTATTTTTGAACATAATCCAAAACTGGCATACGTCTGTTTCTTCAGCGTAAACTTCTAGTAATTATTTTACTTTACTTCGAATTATTGTCCTGGTCTCTTTTCTCGTAATATATTTGGGTCCATTCTCCAAAATGCTTGTTTTTTGACGTCGATACTACAGTCCTGTCTGGCTCAAAGCTGAACGTCATAACTAAGGCCGTGTGATCTGTGAAAGGTACCACAACGTTTTCAATCTTCGTCACATTTTTAATGAGGTTTGAAGTGCAGTAAATTCTGTCTATACGGCTAGCACCTCTTGCGTCAATACGTGTATAAGATACCTCTTTATTCTTTTCGATCCAGGCATCTTTCAGCTCCCAAACACGTACAATTTCTTTTAGTTCTTCGCTTAGTTTGCTCTTGTCATTCTTCTTGGCTTTACTTTTGATGTCTGTTTGCTGTAATACGCAATTGAAGTCACCTAAGACAATCGTTGATTCTGTAGTGAGATGCTTGATAATTTTCCTTCTGAGGACTTCTTCGCATTGCTCAAAATTATTTGTGCCAGACGGTAAGTGTACATTAACTAAAGTGATATTTTGCCACGTGATGCTGCTTGCTTTTCCATCGGTTTCATATTTCAGGCTCTCTTTATTTATGTTTTCATCACTTCGAAAAATGAATCCTGTGTCAGGTGCCAGCCCTGCTGATATAAACTTATAACCTTTCTCTCGAAGGTACCTTATATTCGTAGTGTTTACCTCCTGGACGCACAAAATATCCAATTTATTTATTAAAATAACATCTACTAGCATTTTTTGTCTTTTCTCCTGTTTTAGACCATTTAAATTTAGAGTTCCTATTCTGAAAGCCATATTTTTGTTAAGGTCTTTTTATTATTTTTTTTCCTGTTTTAATTCCTTTTTTTCTTTTCGCTTGGTTTCGCACCTTTTTTCTTCTCACTGTTTGACTCCACCGAATCTTGCGAGACATTGCTATACTGTCTTTTGGGAGTGTCTCCCGATTTTCTTGTTTCTGGCTTTTCTTGAAAGCTGTGCCTGGAGTTGGAATCCGTGACTGTTTGCTGATCAACGCTCCTTCATGTACTATGTGCTCGATACTCCTCCCTTCATTTTTTTCGTTGTTAGCGCACTGAGTTTGATCCAGTTGGTTGGTGGCTTCTGTTTCTGGATTTTTTACGAGCGGAGATGTGGTATATTGTTTCGGATTCTCTGGTTGGTGAATTTGTGATGTGGCTGCGAAAACTAAGTTGACTGCTTCTGTGCTGCTAAGCGATACAATACCCTGTAGTGCTGATTTAGAATTATCTGGGATCGTTGGTTGCGCCGGCGTGGCTACCCCGGCAGTTCCCCAAGGATTGTGGCTTTTTCCTGTTGTACCCCTTCTATGATTTGGATTTTTTCTCGGGCAGTTCACAGCATCATGGTCGTCGTTGTGGCATATGAAACAAAACATGGGTTGGCCATCGTAGGATACAAAAATCTTCTCTTCTTGGTTTATCATAATCGCCGGTGGAATGTGGGATTCGATATACATAAGCGCTGAAGCTCGGCCTGTGGCTACCTCAATAAAATCTTCCCCTTCGAACATATTTTGACGCATGTTCAGGACCTGCCCATAGCGTCGGAGCCCTGCTCTAACTTCATCAGCTGAAGATTCGCAGGGGATTTTTCGGAGATAAACGACAACTGGGCGCTTGCCATATTTTTCTACAAATACTGGGTAGACAACTTGATCAAAATTTATCTTCAGCTCCATTTTCTTCCCTTTCTCGACAAAGTAATCGGTGACTACTGCAAAACTAAGTGTAACCTGCACGATTCCAAATTTCCGCAGATCGTCAGAATCTATCGCTCGGACATTTGTTGCATTGAGATTTAGCCCTTTTAGGAAACGATGGATATCTATATCTCGAATGGTTTTCAGTATATCCTCTGGGATAGCTTTGAAGTTGAAGCTAACTGCACTCCTCATTTTTTTTTCTTACGCAAAACTACACTTTTTCAAAATGCACCAAAATTTCGTTCGCTGCCCCGTTTCCGGCACCTCGGGAGGTCTCCGGGAACGCTGCGCACTGTTGTCACTCACAGCGTCACTTCCTTCGGAATAAGACCACTGTGAAATGATACTTAAACCTTACCCTTGGTTCACACAGATGCGATTTTACGCAAAAAATGCGCATTTTTGCGCGACCCATCAAGTTCCATGCGTTGTCCGATGCCCATTTCTGCGTTATGACGGCTTGACGCATGCATTAAAATAATTCAATTCATCCGGCAAAACGCAAACGGCAAAGTTTAAGTTTCAAAGATGGAATTCACTGAGAAACTTATCTTAGCAGTAAGATGCAAGCCAATTATCTATGATAAAAAGCATCCTGACCACTGTAAGCGTCATTTGTTGACTAAAGCTTGGGAAAAAGTTTCAGAGGAAGCTGGTCTAAAAGGTAAGAAGGAAAATTTTACTAGGCAAGTCTAGCCTAGCTAGACTTTTTGGTGAATTAGTGCAGATTATTTCCCCAGTAAAGGTGCAGATTAGGCATCCCTGTAGTGTAGGGTACAGAGGCTCTACCAATAGAATCAGGATATACAATAGAAACTGATTTGTTGGTAAAGGTGCAGATTAGCTACCCTTAATGAAAACAACCTATTTCCTACTGTATGTTATTCAGCCAATTGGCCTGTAAACTTGCACTGATATTGTCCAGTATAAGCAAAATTTAAACAAATCAGTTCCTACTGTATATCCTGATTCTATTGGTAGAGCCTCTGCACCCTACACTACAGGGGTAGCCATTCTGTACCTTTATCAATTTATTTATGTTGTGCATCTACTGGACAGTATCTGTGCAACTTTACAGCCTATTTTTTACTGGATAATATGGTCAATCTATACAAAATCATATTATTGAGTTAGGACTAAAGTGAATACACCATTTGATGCCTTTTTTTATGCTGATTTTGAATATAATAAGCATTTCTATCGGAAATGAATTTCAGCCCCCCCCCTATATAGGCTATACCTAACCTAACCCAACCTAACCTAACCCTGAATTGGCATATATAGGGGGGGGGGGCTGAAGTTTATTTCCGATAGAAATGCTTATTATATTCATAATCAGCATAAAAAAGGCATCGAATGGTGTATTCACTTTAGTCCTAACTCAATAATATGATTTCGTATATATTGACCGATAATATACAGTAAGAAATGGGTTGTTTTTTATCAAGGGTAGCTAATCTGAACCTTTACTGTTCCCCCTCTAGTGGGAGGGTGCAGAGACCCTCCAACACAACTAGGATAAACAGTAAAAAGTGAGTCATTTGTATTCTGCTTCTACTGAAAAGTATCTATGCAACTTTACAGCCCAATGGACTGAATAATTTACAGTTAAAAATAAGTTGTTTTTGTCAGGGGGAACTAGTCTGCACCTTTATCTTTACAGATTCTTGAATTAAAAAAAAAACTAGCTCCAGTTTAGTTTTTTGCTCACTTGATGTTTGTGGTGTAGGCTCCTCGGTAAACCTGTTATAGAGCTGCCCATGTACCAGCTGGTGCAGGTGTACTGGCCAATAGAACCAGGATATACAGTGAGAAGTGATTTGCTTATATTCTGCTACTACTGGACAGTATCTGTGCAACTTTACAGCTCAATTGGATGAATAATATTGAGTAAAAAAATAGGTTTTGTTTACAGTGGGCAGCTCTACTACAGGTTTGTGTCCTTGAAAATTTTGATTTATAGGATCAGAAGAATGAATATTCAGAGTAATTGATTATTGTATTTGGACAGAGCATAAAATTTTCAATTGAACGGTATATTTATTTCTTATCTATTTTATTATGGTCCTGTATTCCAAATTGATCAATTTTCATTGTTCCCTGTCACCATGCAGTGGTTGCCAGAGAGTAAACATAAAGTATTTGCTACCTTTTAGATCAAATTCCATTTTGTATTGTGATAACTCTACACCATATACTGCAGGGGTGCCTAATCTGTCCCTGTATCAATGATTGAAGTAGTATCTCATAGCCAAGAAAAGCTTTAGGTCCTCTTGAGCACATTAGCTTATGTTTTTTTTTAAATAAATTAGGATATAATCCTAAACAAACACAGCCCAACCCCCTCATAAAAGAGGAGTAGGGAATCTGTTTGGGTACCCATGCCAAACTATCTATTTTAAGATCTCTTGGATTAATTTGTATATATTTATTATTTCTTCTTGTACTTGGCATCCACACAAAGACCTGTGTTAAGTTGCAGTTGCACCTAGGTTCCAGGCTTCTACATTCACGCTGAGTATTCTCTCTTGATCAGATCTGTGTTATTGACCTCTTATTTGTTGAAATGTAAATTATATTTTACCTCATAGAATATTTTCATCATCTAGTTAGTGAGCACATCACAAAGAAAATGACTGGGTAAGGCTTACAAGCAGTTTCCCTAGTGACATATAGTAGGGATTCCTCATCCAATTGCAGAATAAAATTTGATGATGTAAAAATGATGAAGAAGATTGGATCTATTAAACTAGTGTGAGGGGAAAATGGTGTTTTCATAACTGTTTTAATTAAAAGTTAGTAGACTTCAACAAAAAGTTCAACATAACCCAACTAATTTCATCATTTTATAAATGACCCCTAGTTGAGATCAACTACATTTTCCTAGTTCTGTGATATTGATAAATTTCTCATGTCTTCTAAAACCAAATTTTATGAAAAGATTATACAAATCAAATTCTCATCCAGTTTTCTTTCAGTTGAAGACTGTCAAAAAGTGGAGATCCCTTCGAGATGGCTTCAAAAGGGAGAAAAAGGCCCAAATGTCCAAGAGTGGGTCTCAGGGAGGAAGAGACAAAAGCCTTGGAAGTGGTTTCAGAGCCTTCTGTTCCTCGAAGATCACATGGCAGATAGACAGACAGAGTCAAATTTTGCAGAAGTACTAAATGTAAGTATCTCATATTGCTGATTGGCCGGGCAATATTTAGTATACTTAGTCAAATATTGAATTAGCAAAGGTTGCAAGTTTAATGTTCCATCAGCCAATCATGCCACACACACATCCTAATGCTTGTACTCAAAGATGGTGGGGAGTCTTCCCTCCTATTAGTCAAGGAGTCCAAAAAGTTTTAGTTTATGGAGCAAAGCTTTGCAATAAGAACATATTCCTTCTATTGATTAAATTAAAAAAAAAACAAGTGAAAGGGGCTGTCCCCTTTTCAACGCCTTGCTCATAACGCTAAAGTTTTTCATTGTTAAAAAAAAAAACAGAGTTGTGAGAAAGTCAAGCTTTAGCGTAAAGAGCGAGGTGTTGAGGAGGGGACAGCCCCTTTCATATAGGGAATAATTTCTGTTCGTTTTAAGTTTTTTAAGTCGTTCCTTACTTTCAGTTAAAAAAACTTGTTTTTTCTAATTTAATTTTTGAACGTTTTTGAATTAATGCAGGTTTTGATTTTGGCTCACCGTACATGAATAATTAAAAACAAAATTGAATATTAATTTTACTTTTATTTGGTTAAATGGCTTTCTCGAAACCTGTTTAATTTTATTTACGAGCGTTTTTATTAGTAATAAATATACGTAACTTACGAATTAACTTACGTAACGAACCTCCTTATTCTTAGATTTTTAATACGTATATTAGAGGGTCGCCCCCTAGTCAATACCTTGCTCTTTAATCTAAAGTTCGAATTTTGTTCCAATTCTTTAAAATTGACGCATTAATCACAAATGCCGTCAATTAGAATAAATAGCTCTTATGAAAGTACTAAATAATTTTTGGCTTAAAGAGCGAGGTATTGACTAGGGAATGAACCCAATCATATACGTAATGTTTTCTGTCGTTTTAAGTTTTGATGTTGCTCTTTACTTTCAGTTAAAATACTTGTTTTTTTTTGTATAATTTCTGATCTTTATTTAAATAATGCTGGGAAATCTGGGCCCCCTTCATAGCAATGTCCCTTCTCCCATGAAAACTTCCTTCATGGTAAGATCCTCCTACATAACCCCCGAACCACCCCCCCCCCCCACCCCCCCACTACCACAAAAAATCCCCTCTGAAAACGTCTGTATACTTCCCAATAATCAATACTATATGTTAACGTTGAGTAAAGTTCATAACTTTCAGCCCTCCCCCCGGGGACTTCGGGGGATTAAGTCATCCTAAAAGACATAGTTATCATACTTTCGACCATGCTGAACAAAACGGCTATCTCAAAATTTTGATCGGGTGACTTTGGGAAAAAAATGAGCATGAGAATGGGGCCTAGTTGCCCTCCATTTTTTTGGTCACTTAAAAAGGGCACTAGAACTTTTAATTTCCGTTCGAATGAGCCCTCCCACGATATTCTAGAACCACTGGGTCGATACGATCACCCCTGGGAAAAAAAAATACAAACAAATAAACATGCATCCATGATCTTTCTTCTGGCAAAAAAATGCACAATTCCACATTTTTGTAGATAGGAGCTTAAAACCTCCGTAGTAGGGTTCTTTGATACGCTGAATATGATGGTGTGATTTTCATTAATGTTCTATAACTTTTAGGGGGTCTTTCCCCCTTTTTCTGAAAATCAGCCAAATTTTCTCAGGCGCGTAACTTTTGATAAGTAGCACTAAACTTGATGAAACTTATATATTTTAAATCAGCATTAAAATCTGATTCTTTTGATGTATCTATTGGTATCAAAATTCCGTTTTCTACAGTTTTGGTTACCGTTGAGCCGGTCACTCCTCACTTACAGTTTGTTACCATGAACTGTTTGAAAATTTTGTTGATGTAGCTCTCATGAAATACTGAAATATCCCTTGGTAGATCAAACTTTTGAATAATAATAATTATTAAATGTAAAAATATTGGTGCAAGCCTCTTACAAAATGTATTATATAATTTACATTTTTTTACATAATTTAGGTTGAAATAGAAACACAAGATGTGATCGAAGAAATCGTCCTGGCTGGTTTCGATGATTCATCGGGAACTTCAACTTACCAAATCCGCCTTCAACTTCAACCCCAATCTCAACTGGGCCTCCTAGCTCGAGTGTCTGAATACCAGCATCAAGTCCTGAGACTTCACAGCCTCCTTCAAAAAAAGGGAAAGTATCCAATAAAACTTCACTGCTTGAGGAGGAACTGATAAATGCAATCAGAGAAGATGTTGATTGCGACAAGGCATTTTGCGAAAGTCTTGTTGATGATCTGAAGAGGCTTGATCTGGCCACTAAAACTTTCCTCAAATATAAGATTCAGCAATTGGTTTATTTAGTGTCCAGTGGCCAAATGAGAGACGATAGTTAGAAATTTATCTCATTAAATTTCAAAACGTTATTTCTTTTCACTTTTTGTTCGAATTTTTTATAAAAACTTTCTTACATTAAATAGTTCAGATAAAAGACAAGAAAAGCTGTTACACTATTGGAATAAATACTCGTTTTGCCAAGGTAAAGCACCTTCACTTGAATAAAAAAATTCGGAAAAATTATTGCGAATAACAATTGCTGCACTGCTAGAATTGTTTGAACCCTGGCGATTGAGTGTTTGCCCCCAGGTAGATTGTACTGCATGCCTCCATGTCCATCAATTATTCTTCCATTACTGCTTGTAGTGTCACCGAAATTCTGGGACAATAATCCGAGCCTCTTGCCATTAAAAAATTGTGCAAACAGCAGCATGCCTTTATAATCGAGTCAATCGTTTCAAGTTTGCTGTCAATTGCTGTATAAAAAATCCGCCATCTGGCAGCCAGAATACCAAAGGCATTTTCTACCACAAGTCTTGCCCTGGATAACCTATAGTTGTAAACTCTCTTCTGCCTGTCTGCTATGCTTAATCCACCAGGATAGGGTCTCATAATATTTTTTCTCAGAGGAAAAGCCTCGTCAGCTACAAAAACATAAGGCATCACCATCCCATTGGCAATTGGTTGTGGATGTGGTGTGTCAATTGTCTCATTTATAATTGACCTTCCAAAAGTTGATCTTGTAAATACACCAGAATCTCCTGAGCTGCCTTCTGATCCAACATCTATTAGCATAAATTTATAGTCTGCATCCACGACAGCCATGAGAACGATGCTGTAGAACTTTTTGTAGTTGTAGTGCTGAGAGCTACTATTCTTGGGGCATCGAATTCTAATATGCTTGCCGTCTATCGCACCAATACAGTTTGGGAAATTCCAGTGGCTCTCAAATTTTTTGGCAGCAGTTTGAAAATCTTCTTGTGTAGGTGCCTTTATATATTTATCCTTCAAAACGTCCCAAATAGCTTTTATAGTCTCAGCTATTATGTTTTGTGACGGTCGAACGGCCTACTAGGTATTGGTAAGACAAAGATCTTTTTGACTCGCCTGTTGCCAAGTGTCTTAGTGTAATCGCCAGTCTAACATGAGGTAAGATGGGTTCTCTCCAATTCGTATGTTGCTTTTGAATTTTATCATAAAGTAAGGTCAGGATTTCTTGAAATTGGCAAGGTGACATCCTCATATACTGAAAGTACCATTCTTGGTCTTTTTTTTCTAGCAGTGCCAGTAGATTTGCAAAACTTCCTGAAGTATTTTTATTTCGTAAAATGTCACGGACCCACAATCTTCGATCAATAGAAGATGCCTGAAAAAGAAGGTCTAGTCAAAATCCTTAAATACTCCATAAGCACAACAGTGACTTTGATTGGACAGTTCTGAAATTGTTTTGCTAGATTGATATTCAATTCAATTTTAGTTTTGTATACTAAATTCACTGTTCAATCGAATTTGCGGTGGAGAAGGGGTAGACAATGGCTTTAACAACAGAGGGTATGCTGGTGATTCAAATCACTCCTACTAATTTATCATTCAAGTAGCCTGCAATACTTGTTGAATTTTTGTTGGTTGGATAAAAAGTCTATTAAAAAATAAAAATGAAAAAAGTCAAGTTTAAATCAATTTATTTTATTTGAAGACAAATTTCACATCAAATTGAGATAGTTGAACTAACCATGAAGCCTGAAGAAAAGTGTGGAAACTATCAGATTGTATTTTAGCAGTTTAAGTAATAATGATCTTCTTTCATAAGTTTGAGGCAAAACAAGATTTAATGGTGAACTAGCTGTGTGAGTTTTGCCATTTTTTATTATTTATTTGTCATTTTTGCTATTTTTGGCAAATGTGTGTTTGTTGTCAATAAATAAGCACAAATTAAAAAAAAAAAAAAATCAAGATCAAAATTCTAAGCTGAAGTATAGACAGGTAGAAAGTATGACTACCTTCAGGTAACATCAAATTGAGATTGTTGAACTAACCATGGAACCTGAGGAAAAGTATGGAAACTATCAGATTTTATTTTAGCAGTTTCAGTAATAATGATCTTCTTTCATAAGTTAGAGGCAAAACAAGATTCAATGGTGAGCTAGCTGTGAGTTTTGCCATTTCTTAGGTTTATTTGTCATTTTTGACATTGTTGGCAAATGTGTGTTTGTTGTCCATAAAAAATCACAAATTCAAAAAAAAAAAAAAAAAAAATCAAGATCAAAATTCTAAGCTGAAGTATAGACAGGTAGAAAATATGACTACCTTCAAGTAACATCAAATTGAGATTGTTGAACTAACCGTGAAACCTGAGGAAAAGTGTGGAAACTATCAGATTGTATTTTAATAGTTTCAGTAATAATGATCTTCTTTCATAAGTTAGAGGCAAAACAAGATTCAATGGTGAGCTAGCTGTGAGTTTTGCCATTTTTTATATTTATTTGTCATTTTGCTATTGTTGGCAAATGTGTGTTTGTTGTCAATAAATAATCACAAATTAAACAAAAAAAAAAAATCAAGATCAAAATTCTAAGCTGAAGTATAGACAGGTAGAAAGTATGACTAACTTCAGATAACATTCCTCCCTTTAAGAGTACCGGAAAATAATAATACTTAAAATGTAGTTTTTGAACATGGAGTAGCATAAAAATGATCCCATTCCCACAAAAAAGAAATAAAAAAATTGGATAGACCCACTTGAAAGAGAATTCAGAGATTGGCTAAGATGCACGTTACCTGCTTCTGCAGTATAGTGTGCAGAGGTACTGCCTAACTGAACCAGGATAGGTAAAAAGTGAGTGGTTTATTTTATATCTTGTCTCTACTAAAGACTGTCTCTGTACCCTATACTGCTGGCGTAGCTAATCTGCAACTTTACCTTGAGATTTATACACAAGGTCAAAATTCAAAGCAATGCCAAAAAGTAATACTTGACTTCTCTTCTTGAGTAAATATAGAGCTAATAGTTTTTTCTGCTTTTTGCTCAATCCCATATTTGCGTTAAAACTGGTACACCGGACCGATTTGATATGGACAGTTCTGCGTTATTGCTGCATCCGTTATGCGTGAGCCGTTTTGCGTGAGAAAAAAAACCGGATCTGTGTGAACCAAGGGTTAGACGTAATTGGGAAAATAGTTACAGACACTGAAACCAACACTAGACTACACTGTATCACATTCACTGATGCTTTTCAAGCTCTCTCTATCTCTGTTTTGGCACCAAAAAGGGGGATTCTTTTCAAACAACTGTAACATGCGCTGCCCAGTGTTACTTAACCGTAGTCTAATTTGATTTGGGATTTTGAAAAAAGGCAGAGGACTAACAAAAAGTACGGCCGCCTTTTCACCGTAGTTGTTTCGTATTTGTTACTAATCCAAGTATGCCTAAACAGACATACGCGTGTCGTGGCGCAAGCCGCGACACCTGCAATTTTTTTTAGTGTAGCACCGAAAATCACTGTGTAGCACGCAAAACTTGGCAATTTTAGCACTTTAGGAACTGACCGTTGTGGCAACTCGCACACAACATTATCTCGTCGTATTTCAAATAAGTTCAATGAAGAGACCTTCAATCATACAATCGGCTGCCTCCCTCTAGACAAGATGCTGCCCACGCCCATGCATGCGCCTATGTTTTTTTGTGCATGCCACTTTGTACTTTCATGGAATTTAAATGGCAGGCTTTCAGTTAAACTTCCTGTACTAAAGGACTTTATTTCAAATCGTGGTATATTATTCTTACAAGACAACTTTCTGGCGAACCATAGCTTAAGTCTGTTCAAAGTGCATAATAGTCTTGTTTTTTTACTCGGAGTTTACTAGATGGTCCACATCCAGAGGTCACAATCAAGCGGTATTACCGGTGTCAATACTTCATTTCGGTTTAGTTTCTTTAATTTATGGGATTTTTTTTCTTTTCGTGTAGAAGAGTCAGTTATCTTCTGACAAATTACTGTAATAATCGTTTGAAATTAATATTTATTTCTGTGTGAAAGAAACTATGGTCTTCGCTTTCTAAAATTTGAAAGTTAGATAAGTTATTTTAAGTGTACCATTGACACTTCGTAAGTGTGTGCTCTTATTTTATCTGGTATTTTTTTTGCTTGGCAAAAAAATCCTGCCGAAAGACCTCACCCACACTTACACCCACCAATAGAGTCATTTATCTAGCATTGATACTATGGTTGCCTCTATAAATCTTCAGGTGTCACCTGTACAATTTGCCAGTGATTTCTGACGATCTGACCACCTTTCACTCCCCAAATCTTCTTCTTTTCCCTCTTCTCACTTTACACTGTTTTTTACAGTCCCGTCAAATGTCGACTTTGAGAATGGTGTCGGTTCTTCTTCTTGAGTTTTCAACAATGGATTTTTCGAGGAACTGTCAGCTGCTCCTTAATCTTTCATCATTTTCGAAAATGATTTACTGTTCTTCTGCTATGCAGACGATATAAATTTGTCGATGACCTTATGATTTTAAAAACTTTCTATAGAAATTTGATAAGCGAACCTATTAGCATCCTGAATGACATTGCGCAAGATTCCTCTAACTTGAACATGAGAGTAAACCCTTCTAAATATATCCTAGTGTCAATTTGTCTTCTTAGATCCCCTCCCCATTTTTTTATCCTGTCTCTCCTAAAATTTCTGTGTCCTCCATTAAATTACTTAGCGTCACCGCTTCTTCTCATTTAAGGTGGAGGTATCCATGCAAAAATATCATCCATAAAGGTAATTGATCTATCTCCCTGCTTAGGCTTCTAAATAAATGTGGAATCCCCTCTTCCTGTCACTTAAAGATTTATGCTTTCTTTGTCCACCTCATCTCGAATATGCCTGTCCAATGTGGTATCCAGGCATTTGCAAGGAACTTTACTTTTAAAGTTGTGCTTGAGTCTGAGCACTGACTGCTCAGCTCGGCTCGGTACTATGGATGTGTTAAACGACATTCTACCCCCCGTTTTCGGTCTTCTGTTAGGGAACAAACGATTTCCAGTCAGGATTTGTTCTATTTACATTATTTCTTCCGGAATCCTCCCAGGGGCACCAGGTCTTTCTTGACTGTGGCATGCCATAATTTAGTTTGACCTCCTTGCTAAATCTTTCTTTGGGAAGAGGGTTTTATATCAAGGGACTGTACTCGTTTGGGAGCACATAACGTGCTCAAGCTACCTGAGCCTTCTACTTTTGACAATAGCTGATAATAGATTATTCAGACTGTATATTTGTTTTAGAAGGTCGGTGCCTATCCTGTGGCGAAGTTTGAGGCGGCATTTCTATGAAAGAGATAGATAAAATTAAACCTATCCAAACAGAGCCCTGCAAATAATTTTCAAAGAGGGTAAAGCCCTGTACTTTCTCCTTCAAAAGAAGCTAGAATATGAACGCTTGAGTTTAGGAGAGCTATATTGTGCCTCCATCTTTAGAAAAATACGACAAGCCCTCACACAGAACACATTTTTCCCAAAGAGACTCTCCTCCCAGATTCTACCAACCTTGGGCCGTTTTCCAGCTTGTTCCTGCCTTGTCTCCCGTTCGCTACTGCATCTCCAGATATGAAACATCCTTCCCCCCTTAAATTACCAAAGAATAAACAAAACATCCCGCTAGTTTCCCTCTTCTTATTACTTTGTATAATGTTATCCACATTTTTTATTTGTTTGCTCATTTTTTTACTTTTTTAATGTCGCTTTTGATTTTCGTTTGATATTTATATACATTTATTTTTGTTTGATTTGTTGAGTTTTAATTTTTTCTTATCTTTTTAACATGGTATGAACCATCTCAGTTTAAATAACGAATGGATTTTTATTCATTGAGATTCAATTTTGGGCATTCCTTTACTAGTCTTTTAGTGTTTTTTGCTTTTAATAATAACAATCATAATAATTTATTTAGAATCACTATTCAGAAATAAGGTAGTGGAGTAACAGAAAAAAGAAAAAAAGAGCAACGCACAAGTTTAAACAATAGCACACTATCTATATAGGCGAATGAGTCGATGGTGAGGTCCTAGCACAAAAGGAACATTTTTACTTAATTTATGACTCAAACGATTGAAGACGGGAATAATATATGTGGCATGGTATTTTCTTACAAGCCTTCGGTTCCGATAGGAATAAAAGAGGAAATTTGCAATATACAAAAACTATTGCAATTTAAATTCCCGTATGCAAAATCACTATTAAATAGGATACTCACATTTATCAACATTTAAATCTAGCACTATACTACGAAATGAAGAGGTGACATGTTGCACAGAAAACAAAAGCCCAAGTTTAGTGCGACTGATTCAAAGCTGATCAGCATAAGATAGATCTGATCATAGGCAGCGCAATCGCGCTGCCTAAGTAAAGAACGATGTTGGCAAAATGTATTTGTTATACATTCGATACTCCTTCGATACGAAGTACGAAGTATCGAAGGAGTTGTTGTAGAAACTTTGAAAAGGGCAAATTCGATTGGACATTCAAAGGGCTAGTGCCCTTTTTAATAGTCGAAAGTGATTGGAAGGCAACTAACACCCCTGCCATGCCCACCATTTCCCCAAACACATTCAATCAAAATTTTGAGATTGCCATTTTGTTCAGCGTAGTTGATTTCAAGATTGAAATTATGTTTTTGAGGAGGACACTCCCCAACGACCCTCGGGGCAAGGGTTTTAAGTTATGTCCTGTGGGCATATAAGGTTTTTATAGAAAGCGTTGTCGTAGAAACTTCAAAAAAGGCAAATTCGATTGGACATTCAAAGGGCTAGTGCCCTTTTTAATAGTCGAAAGTGATTGGAAGGCAACTAACACCCCTGCCATGCCCACCATTTCCCCAAACACATTCAATCAAAATTTTGAGATATCCATTTTGTTCAGCGTAGTTGATTTCAAGATTGAAATTATGTTTTTGAGGAGGACACTCCCTCACAGCCCTCAGGTCAAGGGTTGTAAGTTATGTCCTGAGGGCATATAAGGTTTTTATAGAAAGCGTTGTCGTAGAAACTTCAAAAAAGGCAAATTCGATTGGACATTCAAAGGGCTAGTGCCCTTTTTAATAGTCGAAAGTGATTGGAGGGCAACAAACCCCCCTCTCACGCTCACGTTTTCCCCAAACGCATTCAATCAAAATTTTGAGATAGCCATTTTTTTCAACGTAGTGGAAAATTCTGGAAATTAGGTCTCTGAGGATGACAAACCCCCCCTCTCCTTACTGACCTCAGGGCAGGGGTTGTAGGTTATGCCCTGGTGGCATATAAGATTCTTATAGAAAGTGTTGTCGTAGAAACTTCAAAAAGGGCTCATTTAATTGGAAATTGAAATGGCTAGTGACCTTTTTAATTGTCGAAAGTGATTGGAAGGCAACTAACACCCCTTCCAAGCCCGTCATTTACCCAAACACATCCAGTCAAAATTTTGAGATATCCATTTTGTTCAAAGTAGTTTAATGGTCCGGAAATTATATCTTTGAAGATGACACTCCCCCCACAGCCCTCAGGGTAAGGGTTGTAAGTTATGCCCTGGGTGCATTTAAGGTTTTTATTGAAAGCTTTGTCGTAGAAACTTGAAAAGGGCTCACTGGATTGAAAATTCAAAAGGCTAGTGCCCTTTTTAATAATCGAAAGTGATTTGAGGGCAACTAACCCTCCTCTCACGCCCATATTTTCCACAAACACATCTAATCAAAATTTGTAGGTAGCCGTTTTGTTTAACGTAGTTAAAAATTTTATAAGTTCGGTCTTTGAGGATGATAAGCCCTCAGAACCCTCGGGGCAAGAGTTGTAAGTTATGCCCTGGGGGCATATAAGGTTTTTATAGATGTTGATGTTTTAGAAACTTCAAAAAGGGCTCATTCGATTTGAAATTAGAAGCGCTTTTGCCCTTTTAATAGTCGAAAGTGATTGGAGGATAACTAATATCCCTCTCACACCCACCATTTCCCCAAACACATCCAATCAAAATTTTGAAATGGCCATTTTGTTCGACGTAGTTAAAAAGTCCAGAAATTATGTTTTTGAGGATGAAACTCCCCCTACAGCCCTCAGTGCAAGGGTTGTAAGTTATGCCCTGGGGGCATATAAGGTTTTTTTTTATAGAAAGCGTTGTCGTAGAAAACTCAAAAAGGAATCATTCGATTGGAAATTGAAACGGCTAGTGCCCTTTTTAATAGTCGAAAGTGATTGGAGGGCAACTAACCCCCCTCTCACGCCCACCATTTCCCCAAACACATCCAATCAAAATTTTGAGATAAACATTTTGTTCAACGTAGTTGAAAGGTCCAGAAATTATGCCCTTGAGGATGACAACCCCCTCACAGCCCTAAGGGCATGGGTTGTAAATTATGCCCTGGAGCTCACGCCCATATTTTCTGCAAACACATCTAATCAAAATTTTTAGATAGCCGTTTTGTTTAACGTAGTTAAAAATTTTAGAAGTTCGGTCTTTGAGGATGATAAGCCCTCAGAACCCTCGGGGCAAGAGTTGTAAGTTATGCCCTGGGGGCATATAAGGTTTTTATAGATGTTGATGTTTTAGAAACTTCAAAAAGGTCTCATTCAATTTGAAATTAGAAGGGCTTTTGCCCTTTTAATAGTCGAAAGTGATTGGAGGATAACTAATATCCCTCTCACGCCCACCATTTCCCCAAACACATCCAATCAAAATTTTGAGATAAACATTTTGTTCAACGTAGTTGAAAGGTCCAGAAATTATGCCTTAGAGGATGAAACGCACCCTACAGCCCTCAGTGCAAGGGTTGTAAGTTATGCCCTGGGGGCATATAAGTTCTTTTTTTTAGAAAGCGTTGTAGTAGAAAACTCAAAAAGGAATCATTCGATTGGAAATTGAAACGGCTAGTGCCCTTTTTAATAGTCGAAAGTGATTGGAGGGCAAGTAAGTACCCTTTCACGCCCACCATTTCCCCAAACACATCCAATCAAAATTTTGAGATAAAAATTTTGTTCAAAGTAGTTGAAAGGTCCAGAAATTATGTCCTTGAGGATGACAACCCCCTCACAGCCCTAAGGGCATGGGTTGTAAATTATGCCCTGGAGCTCACGCCCATATTTTCCGCAAACACATCTAATCAAAATTTTTAGATAGCCGTTTTGTTTAACGTAGTTAAAAATTTTAGAAGTTCGGTCTTTGAGGATGATAAGCCCTCAGAACCCTCGGGGCAAGAGTTGTAAGTTATGCCCTGGGGGCATATAAGGTTTTTATAGATGTTGATGTTTTAGAAACTTCAAAAAGGGCTCATTCGATTTGAAATTAGAAGGGCTTTTGCCCTTTTAATAGTCGAAAGTGATTGGAGGATAACTAATATCCCTCTCACACCCACCATTTCCCCAAACACATCCAATCAAAATTTTGAAATAGCCATTTTGTTCGACGTAGTTAAAAAGTCCAGAAATTATGTTTTTGAGGATGAAACTCCCCCTACAGCCCTCAGTGCAAGGGTTGTAAGTTATGCCCTGGGGGCATATAAGGTTTTTTTTTTATAGAAAGCGTTGTCGTAGAAAACTCAAAAAGGAATCATTCGATTGGAAATTGAAACGGCTAGTGCCCTTTTTAATAGTCGAAAGTGATTGGAGGGCAAGTAAGTACCCTCTCACGCCCACCATTTCCCCAAACACATCCAATCAAAATTTTGAGATAAACATTTTGTTCAACGTAGTTGAAAGGTCCAGAAATTATGTCCTTGAGGATGACAACCCCCTCACAGCCCTAAGGGCATGGGTTGTAAATTATGCCCTGGAGCATATCAGGTTTTTATAGGAAGCGTTTGTCGTAGAAACTTAAAAAAGGGCTCATTCGATTGGAAATTGAAAGGGCTAGTGCCCTTTTGAATAGTCGGAAGTGATTCTAGGGTAACTAACCACCCTCTCACGCCCACTATTTTCCCAACACATCCAATCAAAATTTTGAGATAGCAATTTTCTTTAACGTTGAAGTTGAAAGTTCTGGAAATTAGGTCTTTGAGGATGACAACCCCACCGCAGCCCTCAGGGCAAGGGTTGTAAGTCATGACCTGTGGGTATATAAGATTTTTATTGAAAGCGTTGTTGTAGAAACTTCAAAAGGGCTTCATCGATTGGAAATTGAAAGGGCTAGTGCCTCTTTTTAATAGTTGAAAGTGATTGGAGAGCAACTACCGCCCCTGTCACGCCCCCCATTTCCCCAAACACATCTAATCAAAATTTTGTGATAGCCGTTTTGTTTAACTTAGTTGAAAGCTCTGGAAATTAGGTCTTTGAGGATGACAACTCCCTCACAGCCCTCAGGGCAAGGGTTGTAATGTAAGTTCCTGGGGACACATAAGGTGTTTATAGATATCGTTGTCGTAGAAACTCAAAAAGGGCTCATTCGATTGGAAATCGAAAAGGCTAGTGCCCTTTTTAATAGTCGAAAGTGATTGAAAGACTTGACATTTTTATAGCAAAGATCAATGTGGGTACAATATATTATACAAATGAATGTGCCTTGTCATTTTAATATACATATACTGATATTTAGTAACCAGAGTGTTAATATTATTTGATTTATTAAAGTTATAAAAGTAAAAACATTTATATTTTTTCAGTAAAGCGCAAATTATGTTCTGGCCTTGGGAAGGTATAGTGGTTTTGAGCCCTACTCATGTTAATTTCTACTCACTTTGAGTTTAACTCGGTTATTTATTGTAGTTTCTGTTCGTTTTGGGTTTCATTTATTTCTTAGTGCTGATATGTGGTAGTTTCACGCTTGGTAGATTATTTGATTTTATTTTTACTCATTTTTTGTTTAATGGAGTTCTTTACTTTTCTTTGCAATACTAATTTTGTGGAAAAAGTTTTTTCAAATTAATATCCGGGAAAGACCCGAAAAACAAGTAGTCGAAATACTAGAAAGAACACCCTCAGCGCAGGAGTTAAATATATAATGAGAGAGGACTCCACCATGTTTAATTGCACTTTTAACTGGCATGTGACCAAAAAAATTCACCATTAGAAGACTTTAAAACATGCATAGGGATGAGAATACCAAATTTCAAAACTAATATAACCGAACGATTCACACAAAGTTGACTAAGAGCAAACCAAGCTTGAGCATGACAAACATAGTCAAAAGCTTTGGACAGGTCCAGAGTACAAAATGTGTGAAATTTAAATTACAAGCTGCCTCTTTGACAAAAGATGCTAAGCACGATGAGCATGCTGGACACCGATTCTGGCTCTGAAACCAAACTGATTTGTATCATAATTTGCAAAACTGGATTATATGGGCAAGTAAAACATATTTGAAAGCTTTCTAAGGGTGCACGCTACTGTAATTGGCCTATACGAGTTTCAAGAATTAGGGTCTTTTCCGCGCTTAAGGATGGAGGTTTCACTACCACATAGAATGGAATTAGGAACTAAAGACTAATTAGGAATGGAATTAGGAATGGAATTAGGAACTAAAGACTTGATAATATACATTTGAAACAACAACTGTAAATGCGACACAAGTTCTGGAGAATTAGAATTTTAAATGAGACACATTAATACCGTCAAGATCAACATCTTTTCATTTAAGACGACTAATACACTTAATAATATCACGCTTATCAATTGGTATATTTTCTGAAGCAATTTTCTGAAGCAATATATATAATATATATATATATAATATATATATATTATATATATATATGTATATATATATATATTATCATATATATATATATATATAATATATATATATATATTATATATATATATAGTATATATATATATATAGAATATATATATATATAATATATATATATTATATATATATAATATATATATATATATATATATATATATATATATATATTATATATTTATATATATATATATATATATAATATATATATATATATATATATATATATATATATATATATATATATAATATATATATATATATATATATATATTATATATATATATATATATATTATATATATATATATATATATTATATATATATATATATATATATATTATATATATATATATATATATATATATATATATACCTAGACAAAGCAAAAGAAAGAGAGAAAAAGAAATGGTAAACAATGGAAGAGAGAGAGAGAGAGAGAGAGAGAGAGATGAGAGAGAGAGAGAGAGAGAGAGAGAGAGAGAGAGAGAGAGAGAGAGAGAGAGTGGGAGAAATAAAAAGATGGCGTTAGAGAAAAAAAGGGAGGGAGAGATAAAGAATACCAACTAAATTAATTTGAGAATTAACCGTCTTTACGCAAATTAGAGAATCCAGCAATGTTAGTTTTATTTAATCTAGCTACGGCTAAAGTGTCAAATTTTTTCAAAGTAAAATGCTTAGAAAATTAAGAAGAACGGAATTTTGGATGAAAAATAGTTCCTTTTGACAAGTAATCTTACATGAAATTTTGACAAGTTTCAGAAAACTGGGACAATAATACTTATTTGATTTAAGAAGTTTGTTAAATGTCAAATAAAGCAAAAGCAAACATATTGCAATTATAATAGACAGCATAAAGACTTTGGTAATTTCAATTTCCCTATTTTTATTAATGAAAAGCGCTAAAGAAATTTCTCATTGCCGTGATCAGATATGTTCTATCACGTAGTAAGAATGAGTTTTGTTATGGTACCAGTCCTTAAAGATAGTGCATATGTTATCCACGATCGGACGAACGAGAAGACCAACAAACCAATATTAAACCAGAAAGAATTATGCAAATTGTATGTTCTATATAACTACTACTACTACTACTACTAATACTACTGCTACTCCTACTATTAACTCACCACAGAACCATGCCACCTGAGACAAACACAGCTACGCAAGCTCCTCCTCCATTCCAATTCATTCAAAGCCTCCCTTTTTACACCTTCCCAGGAAGTTCCCATTGCCTTTAAAAATTTCTTTATGACTTCCTCCCACCCTAGACGAGTACGACCTACTTTCTGTTTAGTCCTAGACATTTGGTCGAAAAGGACAATCTTTGGCAACCTGTCATCCTTCATCCGCACAGCTTACCCTAGCCATCTCAACCTTTCTTTCATCATAGCCCTAGAAAGCGGGATTGAACCACATTTTTCGTACAGCCTACTGTTTGAAATACGGTAAGTAAGCCGGGTACCCAAAACAATCCGTAGGCAATTTCTCTGGACAACATCTAGCAAATATTCAACCACTTTTTGGGGCGCCCATATTTCAGAGCCATATTTGACCACTGTCAGCACTGTAGCTTCTAATATTCTAATCTTGGTTTGCAGACTTATCTTCCTATTCTTCCAAACTTTTTTTTTTAACTGTGTAAAAACACCCTGAGTCTTGGCTATTCTACTTTTAACATCTCCACAGCTCCCACCGTCTTTACTAATAGTACTACCAAGGTAAGTGAAGCTGCCCACCTGACCAATCTTTTTTGCTACCACACGTCAGCTTTTCATCTTCACTTATCCTAGCCTTAGTGACTTAGTCTTTTTAACATTAATTTTCAAACCTATTCTAGCACCCTGAACTCGCAAAACCTCTAAAAGTTCATTCTTTTTTCTCCACACTTTTCCTCCCCAATTGATTCCATGATCTCCCATCCTCTTTCCTGTGCTCCTTAAGACAAAGTCCATCAAAATGATCCACATAAAGAGGGGTAGAACACACCCCTGATTAACTCCTGACTTAATATAAAACCAGCTGCTAATCTCATTTCCTATCTTAACCGCAACAGTGCTATTCTCGTACATAGCACTTATCACCATAATGTATTTTTCTGGTATATCATACAAGGATAAGACCTTTGCTAAAGCTTTTCTATCGACAGATTCGAACGCTTGCTCATAATCTATAAAACTGAGGACCAAAGGTGTTTGACAGCTCAAGCACTTCTCAATTATTAACCTAAGAGTGAAAATTTGGTCGATCGACACATCCTCTACCTTTTCTAAAACCGCACTTATCTTCTCTTAAAACTTTGTCTACAGCATCTCTCAGTCTAAAAATTATTATATTTACTAAGTAATTTGCTACCTACAGAGACCAGACTAATGCCTCGATAATTACCATACTCACTCTTATCATCTTTCTTATACAGTGGTTTAATTAAAGTTTCCCTAAAATCGTTAGGTACTTCCCCTTTTTTCGAAAATCATATTCATAATCTTCAGTAACTTATTTCTAACCTCAGAGCCACCACATTTAAAAAATTCATTTACCACACTATCAGCAACTGGAGCCTTATTATTTTTTAATCATTTTAGCACTGTTGCCAATTCTTTTTCACAAAACAAATCTTCCTTCACATCCAAGGAATCACAAACTTTTTCATTCTCCTCTAGATCTTTTCCTGCAACTCTATCTCCGTTTAGTACATTCTCCTTATCACTAATTTCGGCCCCGTTCCCATCTTTAACTGGGACAAGTCTGGTTTGACTACTTCCTCTCAGTTTATTAACATGCAAAGTACAATATTTTACTATTGTACCGTCTAGCTGCATCTTCCAGATCCTCGGCAATTTTATCCATGACCCCCACTTCCCACCTCCTTAGTTAATATTTTAATACTTTCTCAACTTCGTTTCCATTCCTTTTGTTTTTTATATGATAATTCTTGTACGAGCCCCTTCTCCTCTCTATTAAACATAAAGCTTTTTCACTAATATTTTTACTTGCTGTTTCTTACTTTTACATTTTCTAGCTGCAACATCCACGTTTCTAAAAGATCGTTTGATCTTTTGTTGAAGTATCCCCGTCATAATAATATTCAAATTGAGATTGCATATTTTCTGGCTTTTTTTGTATTTATTATACGAAAAACATTTCTCATTTGGCTCATTTTCACCTATAGTCTTTCGTTTTCGGCAGAATTTTCAGTGATTTATCCCTAATAATCTTGTGCTGGCAGCTGTGTTTAATGTAAAGTTTTGCAAATAGAAAAATGTCGAAAAAGAAACAAAAAGACCTTTCATCTTCCTTGAAACCTGAAAAAGCTAAGGTAGCTGTTTTTTTTTGCATTTAAAATATATTTTTTTTTTATAAAAATATGGATGATGGGGATTATGGTACCTTAGAAAGTAGTTACCTGAATTTTAAAGGTGTCCATTAAAAGCTGTTTGTAGCATAGGCCTATGTGGAAATTTCACAAAAATGCCAATAATTTCCTTTTTTATACCAAGAATAATTGTAAAAAAAATCATTGGTAAAATTCTACTTTAGCTACATTTGGCCATCTTGGAAAGGGATTAGGTTAGGAAAATGAAACTTTCAGGGATAGGTCTACAGGCTAAAGTATGCCTTGGGAAGCTATTTTGAAGTACATACCCCCACTCTTTCTCACTCTAGAGGATGGGAGTGTACCCAATGGATAATAGGCTATCTAAAAATTTCTATTCTATAGAATATAAAAATAATATCCAACCATACTTAGTTAGGCCTATTGCCAAAATTATCCAACTAGTTAGCTATCTGAAAAATCCTTTTAAGCAAATAAGAAATTATCCAACTAGGAAAATAATTAAAATTTAAAAGAAAAATAGTTTTATCTTGCTATCCAAATACAATAAAGCATAAGAGCCAACCTTAGTATCTCTAACTAGGCTAGGTGGATAATACTTTAACTTACTCCTTCTGATATATATCTAACTAGACAGATAAGTAAATTCTTCATGCAAACTAGTGATAATATCCAACTAGTCAGACAATTTTCGCTCTTAGACATAGCATGAACATGTAACTTGGTGCATAACACTTTGTCCTAGCCCCTCTGATATTAATCCACCTAGGTAGTTAAGTAACTTCCTGCCTAGTTAAATATATATCAGAAGATCTAAGACTCAGTATTATCCACATAGTTAGATATTCTTGCTGTGCCTAAGAGAAACAATTTATCTGGCTTGTTGGATATTATCCCAAAACTGCATAGCCTAATGGAATTTACTTATCATCTTAGTTGGATATATATCAGGAGTGTTAAGACTTGGTATTATCCACCTAGTTAGATGTTTCATGCTGTGCCTAAGAGAAATGAATTATCTGGCTAGTTGGATATTAATCCCAAACTGCTTAGAGGATCTTCTTATCTGCCTAGTTAGATATATATCAGAAAAAATAAGTGACATTATTATCCAGCTTGGTAGATATTCTCTCTGCCTAAGAGAAACAATTTATCTGGCTAGTTGGATATTAACCCCAATCTGCTTGGAGAATTTTCTTATCTTCCTAATTGGATATATATCAGGAACACTAAGCTACATTATTATCCACCTAGTTAGATATTCTTGCTTTGCCTAAGAGAAAACAGTTTATCTGGGTAGTTGGATATTATCCCAAAACTGTATAATGGAATTTACTTATCCTCCTAGTTGGATATAGGCCCTATATCAGGAGTGTTAAGACTTGGTATTATCCACCTATTTAGATGTTCATGCTGTGCTAAAGAGAAATGAATTATCTGGCTAGTTGGATATTAACCCCAAACTGCTTTGAGAATCTTCTTATCTGCCTAGTTAGATATATATCAGAAAAAACTAAGTGACATTATTATTCAGCTAGGTAGATATTCTCTCTACCTAAGAGAAACAGTTTATCTGGGTAGTTGGATATTATCCCAAAACTGTATAATGGAATTTACTTATCCTCCTAGTTGGATATATATCAGGAGTGTTAAGACTTGGTATTATCCACCGAGTTAGATGTTCATGCTGTGCTAAAGAGAAATGAATTATCTGGCTAGTTTGATATTAACCCCAAACTGCTTTGAGAATCTTCTTATCTGCCTAGTTAGATATATATCAGACAAACTAAGTGACATTATTAACCAACTAGGTAGATATTCTCTCTGCCTAAGAGAAACAATTTATTCTGGCTAGTTGGATATTATCCCAAAAACTGCATAGCCTAATGGAATTTACTTATCCTCCTAGTTGGATATATATCAGGAGTGTTTAAGACTTGGTATTATCTGTCTAGTTAGATGTTTATGCTGTGCCTAAGAGAAATGAATTATCTGGCTAGTTGGATATTAATCCAAACTGCTTAGAGAATCTTCTTATCTGCCTAGTTAAATATATATCAGAAACATTAAGTGACATTATTATCCAACTAGGTAGATATTCTCTCTGCCTAAGAGAAACAATTTATCTGGCTAGTTGGATATTAACCCCAAACTGCTTAGAGAATTTTCTTATCTGCCTAATTGGATATATATCAGGAACACTAAGCTACATTATTATCCACCTAGTTAGATATTCTTGCTTTGCCTAAGAGAAACAATTTATCTGGGTAGTTGGATATTATCCCAAAACTGTATAATGGAATTTACTTATCCTCCTAGTTGGATATATATCAGGAGTGTTAAGACTTGGTATTATCCACCTATTTAGATGTCCATGCTATGCTAAAGAGAAATGAATTATCTGGCTAGTTGGATATTAACCCCAAACTGCTTAGAGAATCTTCTTATCTGCCTAGTTAAATATATATCAGAAACATTAAGTGACATTATTATCCAGCTAGGTAGATATTCTCTCTGCCTAAGAGAAACAATTTATCTGGCTAGTTGGATATTATCCCAAAACTGCATAGCCTAATGGAATTTACTTATCCTCCTAGTTGGATATATATCAGGAGTGTTAAGACTTGGTATTATCCACCTAGCTAGATATTCTTGCTGTGCCTAAGAGAAACAATTTATCTGGGTAGTTGGATCAGAGGCAATGCTGTAGTGTTGCCTATAGTAAAGGCCATATGGCTCCATGTTTTATATTATTTATTTATTATTTTTTTTCCCAGAGGCACTTCATATGGAAGGGTCATTGAGGAAGCTTCAAAGGGGCTCATTCGATTGGAAATCAAGAGTTCTAGTGCCCTTTTTAATAGTCAAAAGTGATTGGAGGGCAACAAGCCCCCCCTCCACGCCCATCATTCCACCAAACACATCCAATCAAAATTTTGAGATAGCCATTTTGTTCAGCATAGTTGATTTCCAGATAGAAAATAAATTTTTGAGGAGGATACCCCCCCAAAACCCTCAGGGCAAGGGTTTTAAGTTATGCCCTGGGGGCATATAAGGTTTTTATAGAAGGCGTTGTCATAGAAACTTCAAAACAGGCTCATTTGATTGGAAATTAAAGGGCTATTACCCTTTTTTAATAGTCCAAAATGATTGGAGGGCAACTAGCCCCCCCCCCCCACGCCCATCATTCCCTCAAACACATCCAATCAAAATTTTGAGATAGCCATTTTGTTCAGCATAGTTGATTGCCAGATAGAAAATATTTTTGAGGAGGATACTCCCCCACAACCCTCAGGGCAAGGGGTTTTAAGTTATGCCCTGGGGGCATATAAGGTTTTTATAGAAGGCATTGTTGTAGAAACCTCAAAACATGCTCATTCAACTGGAAATTAAAGGGCTCGTGCCCTTTTTAATAGTTGAAAGTGATTGGAGTGTAACTAACCCCCTGCCCCCCCCCCCCCCACACACCCATCATTTCCCCAAACACATCCAATCAAAATTTTCAGATAGCCATTTTGTTCAGCATAGTTGATTTCCAAATAGAAAATATTTTTTGACGTGGACACTCCCCCACAACCTTCAGGGCAAGGGTTTTTAAGTTATGCCCTGGGGGCATATAAGGTTTTTATAGAAGGCGTTGTCATAGAAACTTCAAAACAGGCTCATTCGATTGGAAATTAAAGGGCTAGTGCCCTTTTTAATAGTCGAAAGTGATCGGAGTGCAACTAGCCCCCCCCCCCCCCCCCACACCCATCATTTCCCCAAACACATCCAATCAAAATTCTGAGATAGCCATTTTGTGCAGCATAGTTGATTTCCAGATAGAAAATATGTTTTTGAGGAGGACACTCCCCCAGAACCTTCAGGGCAAGGGTTTTAAGATATGCCCTGGGGGCATATAAGGTTTTTTATAGAAGGCGTTTTCATAGAAACTTCAAAACAGGTTCATTCGATTGGAAATTCAAAGGGATAGTGCCCTTTTTAATAGTCAAAAGTGAATGGAGGGCAACTAGCCCCCCTCCCTATGCCCATCATTCCCCTAAACACATCCAATCAAAATTTTGAGATAGCCATTTTTGTTCAGCGTAGTTGATTTCCAGTTTGAAGAATATATTTTTGAGGAGGACACTCCCCCACAACCCTTAGGGCAAAGGTTTTAAGTTATGCCCCTGGGAACATTTAAGGTTTTTATAAAAGGCGTTGTTGTAGAAACTTCAAAACAAGGCTCATTCGATTGGAAATTAAAGGGCTAGTGCCCTTTTTAATAGTCGAAAGTGATTGGAGGGCAGCTAGCCCCCCCCCCCCCCCCTACGCCCATCATTTCCCCAAACACATCCAATGAAACTTTTGAGATAGCCATTTTGTTCAGTGTAGCTGATTTCCAGATAGAAAATATGTTTTTTGAGGAGGACATTCCCCCAGAACCTTCAGGGCAAGGGTTTTAAGATATGCCCTGGGGCATATAAGGTTTTTATAGAAGGTGTTGTTGTAGAAACTTCAAAAAAGGTTCATTCGATTGGAAATTCAAAGGGATAGTGCCCTTTTTAATAGTCAAAAGTGATTGGAGGGCAACTAGCCCCCCCCCCCCCCCCTATGCCTATCATTTCCCCAAACATATACAATCAAACTTTTGAGATAGCCATTTTTTTCAGTGTAGCTGATTTCCAGATAAAAAATATGTTTTTGAGGAGGACACTCTCCCACAACCCTTGGCAAGAGTTTTAAGTTATGCCCTGGGGGCATATAAGGTTTTTATAGAAGGCGTTGTTGTAGAAACTTCAAAACAGGCACATTCAGTTGGAAATTCAAAGGGCAAGTGCCCTTTTTAATAGTCAAAAGTGATTGGAGGGCAACTAGCCCCCCCCCCCCCCCCCACGCACATCATTCCCCAAACACATCCAATGAAACTTTTGAGATAGCCATTTTGTTCAGTGTAGCTGATTTCCAGATAGAAAATATGTTTTTGAGGAGGACATTCCCCCAGAACCTTCAGGGCAAGGGTTTTAAGATATGCCCTGGGGGCATATAAGGTTTTTTATAGAAGGTGTTGTCGTAGAAACTTCAAAAAAGGTTCATTCGATTGGAAATTCAAAGGGATAGTGCCCTTTTTAATAGTCAAAAGTGATTGGAGGGCAACTAGCCCCCCCCCCTATGCCTATCATTTCCCCAAACATATACAATCAAACTTTTGAGATAGCCATTTTTTTCAGTGTAGCTGATTTCCAGATAAAAAATATGTTTTTGAGGAGGACACTCTCCCACAACCCTTGGCAAGAGTTTTAAGTTATGCCCTGAGGGCATATAAGGTTTTTATAGAAGGCGTTGTTGTAGAAACTTCAAAACAGGCACATTCAGTTGGAAATTCAAAGGGCAAGTGCCCTTTTTAATAGTCAAAAGTGATTGGAGGGCAACTAGCCCCCCCCCCCCACGCACATCATTCCCCCAAACACATCCAATCAAAATTTTGAGATAGCCATTTTGTTCAGCGTAGTTGATTTCCAGATAGAAAATATGTTTTTGAGGAGGACAATCCCCCACAACCCTCAGGGCAAGGGTTTTAAGTTATGCCCTGGGGGCATATACGGTTTTTTATAGAAGGTGGTGTCGTAGAAACTTCAAAAAAGGCTCATTCGATTGGAAATTCCGAGGGCTAGTGCCCTTTGTAATAGTCGAAAGTGATTTGAGGGCAACTAACCCCCCTCTCATGCCCACCTTCCAATCAAACACATCCAATCACCAAACACATCCAATCAAAATTTTAAGACAACCATTTTATCAAAGGTAGTTTTAAGTTCTGGAAATTAGGACTTTGAGGATTATAACTCCCCCAAAGCCCTCAGGGCAAGGGTTGTAATTTAAGGATTCTCTGAATCCTTCATATTATTTCTTATGGAAGGATGCTCGTATAAACTTTAGAGAGGGCTCTTTTGATTGGAAATTGAAAGTTCTTGTTCACTTTTTAAGAGTCAAAAGAGATTGAAGGGCAACTAGCCCCTCTCCCTCCTCCACGCCCTCAATGCATCAGATAAAAATTTTGAGATAGACATTTTGTTAAAATAGTTCAAAGTTCTGATAACAAAAACTCCGGTGTCAACACAGCCCACCAGGGCCCAGGGGTAGGCGTTGTAAGTTATGCCCTGGGGCATAACTTATTAAGGCGGGTTTATAACTTATGGGAAGGGGTTTTGTATGGGAAGAACACATAGGAAATCTATTATAATTATCCAATTATAAGGTTAAAATACATACTCTGTGATAGATGCAAAATTGCTTTGGCACACAAATTCCTATTAAGGTCAATTCCAAACAGCCATAATCCCTTTGCGTCAGGAAGTGAAATGGTCTAGACCTCCTTATTGGAGCTATTTTTTCAATCCATTCATTGTTGTCAATCGCTGTCCACAAGTTATGCAAGCTGTCTATTGTTCATATATAAGGTTTTTATCAAAGAGGTAATCATATAGACTTTGATAAAAGCCTCATTCAATTAAATTGAAAGTTCTAGATCCGTTTTTAAAGTCAAGAATAATTGGACAGTAAGCACCCCCCCCCCCCCCCCCAAGGCCAAAAAATCTTGAAACTTTTTGCAATCAAAAACGAACAAAAATTAATTAAAAAAAACTTTCCGAAAAATAAGTTTTTCAAAGAAAAGTAAAGGCCATTTTAAACTTAACCTCAGGAGATACAAATACCTGTTAAAATTCAAACTCAAAACGACCAGAAATTACTATTAAAGAATAAATGAAACCCAAAACAAACAGAAATTAAATAAACAATCATAGCAAAAAACATACAACAAGTAATAATATAAATGAATAAATAGATCTTAAAGTGATTAATGCTTAGATTGAATATGAAAATCTAGCTTAAAACGAAAACAAATATTTTGCTATTAAAGTATAAATGAAACTTAAAACGAACAGAAATTAAATAAACAATTATTGCAAACAAAACATACAATATATATTAATGTAAATGAATAAATAAATCTTAAAACGAGTGAAACTTAAATTGAATATGCAAATCAAGTTTGAATCAAATAAAAATAACTACAAACAAGAGTTAGGGTATCGTCTCACTGCAGAAGCCTAAAACCTACTGCGTCATTGGCGCTTTACTGAAAAGAATTATATTACAAATGTTTTCTTTTGTACTTAATATTGAAAATAAATATTAAAAATACAGTAAAATTTTGAACTGTTGAGCTTTTAGCAATTAATATCATTATGCATCAAATATTCAGTTTAATTTATTAGTTCTTTTCAAGATTGGTCAAGACAAATATAGTGTCACTACAAGCAAAATTTGGATACTGCCCCCTTCTTTAACTGTAAAAACCTAAAGCCTTCTGCGTCATTGGTGCTTCACTGAAAACGAATTACTCGTATATTACAAATTTATTATTTTCAAGTTCTTACAGCATTGAAAATGAAAATAAAATTACAGTGAAAAAAAAAACTTGAACTGATTGATCTTTCAACAATTAATATCATTATATATCTAATATTCAATTTGATTTTGTTTATACTTTCCAAGACTGTTCAAGACTCATAAAGTTTTGCCATTTTTTTAACTGTGCCATTTTTTTTAACTAATCGTGTTAGTTTGTTATGAAAACATTCTATGGCTTCTAGGCATTTCTATTTGAGTGGAAAACTGCACCTCAAACTTTGTGGAAGATGTATTTTCTTGCATGAAACACCAAAATATAATAAAATGTAAATTTTCGGAGTGTTCCACCACTTGCAAGCAAGTGCAATTGGTATTTTTGAATCCGCATGGTCAATTTAGGGGGTGGTAGGGTAGACTAATTCTCGTAGCAGCCCCATTCCGTCGTGGTATGGTTCACATTTTCAACACCTGGCGTCCGGACTATCATATAATCAACCAAGCATACAACTACCCCAAATCAGTATCAATAAATAAATGAAACCCAAAACGAACAAAAATTAAAATAAATATTAGAGTAACGAGCATAAATTAATGTGAGTAGGGTCCAAACCCCCTATGCTTTCTAAAAGCCAGAATATAATTTGTACTTTACTGAAAAAAAATTCAAATGAGTTTACTGAAAAAAAAATGTGCATTGTCAATTTAATATACATATGCTGATATTTATTCCCTAAAATCTTAATTAATTTTTGATTTCTTAAAGTTACAAAAGTGAAAATATTTCAAAGAACTGTTTTCAGTAAAGCGCCAATGACGCAGTAGGTTTTAGGCTTCTGCAGTGAGACAATACCCAAACTCTTGTTTGTAGTTATTTTTATTCAATTCAAACTTGATTTGCATATTCAATTTAAGTTTCACTCGTTTTAAGATTTATTTATTCATTTACATTAATATATATTGTATGTTTTGTTTGCAATGATTGTTTATTTAATTTCTGTTCGTTTTAAGTTTCATTTATACTTTAATAGCAAAATATTTGTTTTCGTTTTAAGCTAGATTTTCATATTCTATCTAAGCATTACTCACTTTAAGATCTATTTATTCATTTATATTATTACTTGTTGTATGTTTTTTGCTATGATTGTTTATTTAATTTCTGTTCGTTTTGGGTTTCATTTATTCTTTAATAGTAATTTCTGGTCGTTTTGAGTTTGAATTTTAACAGGTATTTGTATCTCCTGAGGTCAAGTTTAAAATGGCCTCTACTTTTCCTTTGAAAAACTTATTTTTCGGAAAGTTTTTTTTTTAATTAATATTATAACAAAACTGCATAGCCTAATGGAATTTACTTATCCTCCTAGTTGGATATATATCAGGAGTGTTAAGACTTGGTATTATCTACCTAGTTAAATGTTCATGCTGTGCTAAAGAGAACTGAATTATCTGACTAGTTGGATATTAACCCCAAACTGCTTAGAGAATCTTCTTATCTGCCTAGTTTGATATATATCAGAAACACTAAGCTACATTATTATCCACCTAGTTAGATATTCTTGCTGTGCCTAAGAGAAACAATTTAATCTGGGTAGTTGGACATTATCCCAAAACTGTATAATGGAACTTACTTTTCCTCCTAGTTGGATATATATCAGGAGTGTTAAGACTTGGTATTGTCTACCTAGTTAGATGTTCATGCTGTGCTAAAGAGAAATGAATTATCTGGCTAGTTGGATATTAACCCCAAACTGCTTAGAGAATCTTCTTATCTGCCTAGTTAGATATATATCAGAAACACTAAGCTACATTATTATCCAACTAGGTAGATATCCATGCTGTGCCTAAGAGAAACAATTTACCTGGCTAGTTGGATATTAACCCAAAACTGCTTAGAAAATCATCTTGTCTGCCTATTTGGATATATTTGAAACACTAAGCTATATTATTATCCAACTAGGTAGATACTCTGTATATTGCATAGACAGTCAAATATTCAGCTAGGTAGGTAAAGGTTTAAGAGTCTTAAAAATGTTATTTTTAACTTACTCCTTCTGATATATATCTAACTAGACAGATAAGTAAATTCTTCATGCAAACTAGTGATAATATCCAACTAGTCAGACAATTTTTGCTCTTAGACATAGCATGAACATGTAACTTGGTGCATAACACTTTGTCCTAGCCCCTCTGATATTAATCCACCTAGGTAGTTAAGTAACTTCCTGCCTAGTTAAATATATATCAGAAGATCTAAGACTCAGTATTATCCACATAGTTAGATATTCTTGCTGTGCCTAAGAGAAACAATTTATCTGGCTAGTTGGACATTATCCCAAAACTGCATAGCCTAATGGAATTTACTTATCCTCCTAGTTGGATATATATCAGGAGTGTTAAGACTTGGTATTATCCACCTAGTTAGATGTTCATGCTGTGCCTAAGAGAAATGAATTATCTGGCTAGTTGGATATTAACCCCAAACTGCTTTGAGAATCTTCTTATCTGCCTAGTTAGATATATATCAGAAACACTAAGTGACATTATTATCCAACTAGGTAGATATTCTCTCTGTCTAAGAGAAACAATTTATCTGCCTAGTTTGATATTAACCCCAAACTGCTTGGAGAATTTTCTTATCTGCCTAATTGGATATATATCAGGAACACTAAGCTACATTATTATCCACCTAGTTAGATATTCTTGCTTTGCCTAAGAGAAACAATTTATCTGGGTAGTTGGATATTATCCCAAAACTGTATAATGGAATTTACTTATCCTCCTAGTTGGATATATATCAGGAGTGTTAAGACTTGGTATTATCCACCTAGTTAGATGTTCATGCTGTGCTAAATAGAAATGAATTATCTCGCTAGTTGGATATTAACCCCAAACTGCTTTGAGAATCTTCTTATCTGCCTAGTTAGATATATATCAGAAAAAATAAGTGACATTATTATCCAGCTAGGTAGATATTCTCTCTACCTAAGAGAAACAGTTTATCTGGGTAGTTGGATATTATCCCAAAACTGTATATGGAATTTACTTATCCTCCTAGTTGGATATATATCAGGAGTGTTAAGACTTGGTATTATCTACCTAGTTAAATGTTCATGCTGTGCTAAAGAGAAATGAATTATCTGACTAGTTGGATATTAACCCCAAACTGCTTAGAGAATCTTCTTATCTGCCTAGTTAGATATATATCAGGAAAACTAAGTGACATTATTATCCAACTAGGTAGATATTCTCTCTGCCTAAGAGAAACAATTTATCTGGGTAGTTGGATATTATCCCCAAAACTGTATAATGGAATTTACTTATCCTCCTAGTTGGATATATATCAGGAGTGTTAAGACTTGGTATTATCCACCTAGTTAGATGTTCATGCTGTGCTAAAGAGAAATGAATTATCTGGCTAGTTGGATATTAACCCCAAACTGCTTTGAGAATCTTCTTATCTGCCTAGTTAGATATATATCAGAAAAACTAAGTGACATTATTATCCAACTAGGTAGATATTCTCTCTGCCTAAGAGAAACAGTTTATCTGTGTAGTTGGATATTATCCCAAAACTGTATAATGGAATTTACTTATCCTCCTAGTTGAATATATATCAGGAGTATTAAGACTTGGTATTATCCACCTAGTTAGATGTTCATGCTGTGCTAAAGAGAAATGAATTATCTGGCTAGTTGGATATTAACCCCAAACTGCTTTGAGAATCTTCTTATCTGCCTAGTTAGATATATATCAGAAAAACTAAGTGACATTATTATCCAACTAGGTAGATATTCTTTCTGCCTAAGAGAAACAATTTATCTGGGTAGTTGGATATTATCCCAAAACTGTATAATGGAATTTACTTATCCTCCTAGTTGGATATATATCAGGAGTGTTAAGACTTGGTATTATCCGCCTAGTTAGATGTTTCAGGCTGTGCTAAAGAGAAATTAATTATCTGGCTAGTTGGATAGTAACCCCAAAGTGCTTTGGGAATCTTCTTATTGCCTAGTTAGATATATATCAGACAAACTAAGTGACATTATTATCCAACTAGGTAGATATTCTCTCTTCCTAAGAGAAACAATTTATCTGGCTAGTTGGATATTAACCCCAAACTGCTTAGAGAATTTCTTATCTGCCTAATTGGATATATATTAGAAACACTAAGCTACATTATTATCCACCTAGCTAGATATTCTTGCTGTGCCTAAGAGAAACAATTTATCTGGGTAGTTGGATATTATAACAAAACTGCATAGCCTAATAGAATTTACTTATCCTCCTAGTTGGATATATATCAGGAGTGTTAAGACTTGGTATTATCTACCTAGTTAAATGTTCATGCTGTGCTAAAGAGAAATGAATTATCTGGCTAGTTGGATATTAACCCCAAACTGCTTAGAGAATTTTCTTATCTGCCTAATTGGATATATATTAGAAACACTAAGCTACATTATTATCCACCTAGTTAGATATTCTTGCTGTGCCTAAGAGAAACAATTTATCTGGGTAGTTGGACATTATAACAAAACTGCATAGCCTAATGGAACTTACTTATCCTCCTAGTTGGATATATATCAGGAGTGTTAAGACTTGGTATTATCTGCCTAGTTAGATGTTCATGCTGTGCTAAAGAGAAATGAATTATCTGACTAGTTGGATATTAACCCCAAACTGCTTAGAGAATCTTCTTATCTGCCTAGTTAGATATATATCAGAAACACTAAGCTACATTATTATCCAACTAGGTAGATATCCATGCTGTGCCTAAGAGAAACAATTTACCTGGCTAGTTGGATATTAACCCAAAACTGCTTAGAAAATCTTCTGATCTGCCTATTTGGATATATATTTGAAACAATAAGCTATATTATTATCCAACTAGGTAGATATTCTGTATATTGCATAGACAGTCAAATATTCAGCTAGGTAGGTAAAGGTTTAAGAGTCTTAAAAATGCTATTATCTGTCTAGCATGATATTTTATCTTGATACTAAGTGTAGTTGGATATTATTTTTACATTCTATAGAATGTAATTTTTTTAAGAGTATCCATTGGGCACCTTCCCATAATTCATGAATTTCTTAGGACCTATATATTCACAGAATATATACCCCCACCCCCTAATGTGCAAATATTTACCTAGAATTGCATCCTCAATCTAAATATAACTTCCATTTGCATCCCAAATGAATTTTACTTCCATATTAGCCATATGGTGGATGTCCCTTCAAAATACCTTCCTGGGATAGACTTTAGCCTATAGACCCATCCCTGATAAATCTTCTGCTTAAATGAAGTGCAACAAAATTGTTTTCAGCTTCACAACTTTGCTGAATCCCAATTTGTAAGGTTTTAAAGATATGCAGCTACATTTCCTAAATAAAAATAAAAAAAAAAAAAAAAACAAACATTGATGTGGCTTAAAATTCTACTCAAGTAACAGGAATTGCATTTTCAGAACTAAAGTCAGAGAATAAGAAACTAATAACTGAAAATTAAGGAAAAATATTGTTTTGTAAAAATTTAATAGGTATAGACCTGTTGTACAGGCAAATTTCAGGACCCTCTAGAGAGAGAAGGAGTGGAGGTAGGTACTTCAAAATACCTTCCCAAGACATACTTTAGCCTGTAGACCCATCCCTCAAAAGTTTCATTTTCCTAACCTAACCTCTTTCCAGGATAGCTAAGAGTAGCTAAAGTAGAATTTTACCAAATCATTAGCTGGCAGACAGAGATATTGTGGTTGAGTAGAATTTTATGAGACAGGAGTGACTAGAGGTCAACCTGGCTGGTAAATTTCTAGGTGGCCCTATAATTTAGCTAAGATGAAAGTGAAAACATCATTTGATGCATTTTTTATGCTCTTCCATAATTCAATAATTGCTTCTTTTGCAAATTGCATCTCGAGCCCTTAAAGGGGCCCTGAAGGTACTTTATATGAATTATGAAAGAGCACAAAAAAGGCATCAGATGGTGTTTTCTTTTTCATCTCAGCTAAATTATAGGGCCCCCTAGAAATTTATTCAACAGTTTGAATTGAAAACCAAGTATTTTGCATTTTAGGTTAGGTTATAACTTCTTTGTGTGGTTACAAAAGTGAAATATCTTTAAGGGCTCAAGATGCAATTTGAAAAAGAAACAATTATTGAGTTATGAAAGAGCACAAAAAAAGCATCAAATGGTGTTTTCACTTTCATCCTAGCTAGATTATAGGGCCCCATAGAAATTTACTCCTGGCCTGCTTCCCACCCTCTTTTGCCCCCAGGCCTTTTCTCACAAAGATTCCAATGAAAGTCATATCTTTCATTGGATTTCAAGTCATATCTTTTCCCCATCCTTCTCAACTACCACAAGAGGACACACCAAGAAGCTGCAGGCCCCCCCTTTCATCAAGCAAGAGCGCCAACAGTTCTTCTCAGTCCGTTCTGTCCCACTCTGGAACAGCCTATCTGAAGCCACCGTCCAATCTAAAACTCTAGATGCCTTCAAGAAAGGAGTTGATCAAGACTGGGCCAACACTGAATGGAGGCTGAACTGGGATGTCAAATCATAACCTTGAAACACCAACAGCGAGATTTCTACAGGAGGCTCAACACCACCTTATCTCGCTGGACATGTGATTTAAGGTAATTTAAGGTAAAGTGAAAAGGAGTGTAAAAACTCAAAACAAGCAAAAATTATCCTGCCTATAAGGGGGGCTACCGTCCTTGATACTAAAGTTTGACTTTTTTTCCATTAATGCAATTCCTCCACACTGTAATTGTAGAGCAAAGCAAAAAAAGTTCATTTACATTTTCAGAATGCTTTGATAATAGAATGTTTTAATTATTTGCATGTTGTTTACTTTAAATCACAGCTTAGAGTAAGCTAAGAATTTGTTCAATTTGCTAATTAACTCACTAATGAGATGGCTAAGAAATAGGCATACTTTCAGAATTGGAATCTCATCTTGATTCCAAATAGCCTATAACATTCATTTGTGTCAGAAAAGAACTTTACCACCACCAACTTAATGCACAAATATATACCTTCAACTGCTTAAATACAATGAATTTCCATTATTTTTTCAACTGTTAATCAGTCTGAAGTAAAGAGTGACTTACAGAGGATTCAGTGCATATATACAACTCAGGGCATATATTTGCACATTAGGGGGCTAGGGGTAAAGTTTAATTTCAGTGCGAATGAATGTTATATTTGGATTCAGTATGAAACTTTGAATCTAAAGGTATGTATCATCGCAATTATTAACTCAACAGCAACTGATTATGTGAAATTTGAAAACAGGAGTATATGCCTTATTTATGAGACAAAAATATTTTCTTACATATTCTATGATATTTTCTACTTAATTTTACCTTTATTGTCAATTTAAGTGATCCTCCTTAGTGTTTTGTTCAACTTATCTGGACTTTGAAGCAAGTGAATTTTTGTTTCAAACCCCTTGGGAATTTTAATTATTTTTTCTTTGCAGGCCTTAGGAGAAAGGGTTTGATTCAAAAGTGGAAAAATGAACAAAGGCCTTAGAAGATAGGGGGACAAAAAACACAACTATTGTTTGTCCAACAATCTGTCCTTGGACACCCTAGTTCATCAGCAATCCTATTTTATTATTCAACAAGGATCACTCAAACCCCTATTACTGGTCTTGAATTCCATTCTTCAATCAGTTCAAAAATTTTGGAGGAAAAAGAGGCTTGGCTCCATTCTTTCCATACCCAGCTCCTGGATCTCTATGATAATAAGCAGCCATCAAAAGAAATGTACCTCTCATCTCAAATCCTTTCAACTCGTCTCTTTTGTCTTAGATGCAGCCATGCAAAGACAAAATCAACACTATTCCATTGGAAAATGGCCCCTTCCTCCAATTCAAACTGTTGTAATACACTACTTTTCTTTACACCTCAGAGAGGTTACAAAATTCTTAAGACTTTTGGTAGTTGTAAAGTGGCTGCTGTAAGACTGCAATTCTATTGGAGAAGCTACACTGCACAGCAGAGTATTTTTTTTACAAAGAGTTTCTATTCACTTAATAGTTTTAATTAACTGGTCTATTTCCCTCAAATTCAAAACACATAGAAAGGGGAGGATTTTTTTTTTTAATTTCTTGGGAAAGATGGGTTGAAATGAAGACAGACGCAAGAAATAGAATTACAGTGGCTGCTTTATAATTACCAACTTTCTAATCTTGTATCTCAAACTGAAAAAAAAACAGCTTGCATGATTGTTGCTTGTTTGTAACCAGCAATATGTGAAATATACAAGTAAACTATTCTATTGTGTTGTTTGGGGTTTGACATGTTCAACCAATAGGTCATATGCATTTGTATCACTCAATTATTCAGTGCCTTCTGTAATTGCTAGCTTGCTTGGGTGTCACCAGAGGCGAATCTCCAGCATTTTATTGGGGGGGGGGCAAGAGGGGTCCATATCTGGATAGTCAAAGGGTATGGGATGTATAATATTTTTTCTCTCCACATTATTGGGGGGGGGGGGGCAATTGCCCCCCCCCCCTTGCCATCCCCAAATGACGCTCCTGGGTGTCGCATCAGGCAATACTCACTGAACCAGATCATGTATCACTTATATTGATATTGGTAGGGGGTTAGTCACCTGCAGCAACTGCCTGCATTGAAAAACGGGAATCAGAATAATGCAGCTGTGCTTTGTCATACATCAATTAAAATACTCAATTAAATAAATTAAAATAAATTAACTACTCAATTAAAATAAATAATACAAATTTACATTATACCTGTCACATATATACAAATCTAAACAGATAGGATAAAGATAATAGAAACAAATAAAATAGTGAATGTGATAACTCTAAAATCAACTATTATAGGGATAAAAAAAAATCTCGTAGAGAATGAACCAAACCAGTAGTCTTAAAAAATCTACCTAAAAATGTTGTGCTTAATTGTCTAGCCCAAGGAGGAGACGTGTGATGTCCCAGAACAGAACACATTGTGATGCCTTAAATTCCTTAGTATTTCCCTCTCTTTTTCAAATTTTCTAAAGTTGAAGATGATGTGACGTATGTCTTCATACACTCCACTTGTATTGCTATCTGACAATTTTCTCTGCAGAGCTTATGGCAATTAAGTTTTTTCTTCAAGCCATAACAAGCAAAACAGAGATCAAACATCAGCAGTATATTGTCTGCACTGATTCACAGTCAGCTCTGGATTACCTTTCACACCAAGCAAGAAATGTTGCCATTGGCTACACAACTTGCAAGAAAGGGTATATCAGTCCTGTTCAAATGGGTTCCATCACACTGTGGTATAACAGGAAATGAATTAGCAGACCTGGCTTCAAATAAAGCCTCCCATCTGGGTCTGAGGTAAATGGTAGGAAAGAGACATGCTCTGGGAGGGTATAACTACTGCACAGCTACATTTTGTTTCTGTCTTTGAGCCATCTGTGTAAACTTGGATGTAGTCCTGATATTCTGCCAACTTCTCAAAAATATGGTTTTCATCAGTGCTTTTGGAAGGTCCTCCTTTTTTCCAATGCTGATCTGAGGAATAATCAATTCCCCAATTCCTTTGGAGGCACTAGGACAATCATCATCCAAATTAACAATCAGCCTGCTATTCTCTATGAACTTTTCCATGCCAGGAAGGCAAAGAAATCTCTGGAAAGAGGGCATCTCTGTTGGTTTGTAGCAGACATCAGGGTTGTGGTGGCTAATGATTCCTTTGTAGACAATGTGGTTCTTGAGTCTTATCTTCTTTGCAAAATATCTTGCAAGGAGATATTTTCGTCTGGAGTGAAGAGATTGGATTCCCACTTCACAGTACATAGCTGCAATAGGCGTTGATTTTAGGCAAACAAGGGCTTCATAAGGGCTTTTTAGGCTACTTCGTAAGATTGCATGGAGGGTAGTGTCAAGTTTCTTCAGGAGACATTTCTTAGCAGATTCATATATAAATGATCCATAGTCTATCTTGGATATCACCACTGACTTGACAATAGTTGAAGCAAAGGCTGTGGGGACTCCTCTTCTTCCAATGCAGAGAGCATTAATGAAGTTTTGTCTTTGTTTGAGACTGCCAATCAGCTCATCCAGATGGGGTTTTCCATGTCAGTTTTTGGTCAAATACAACTCCCAGAAAGCATGCATGTTCTGCAACCATAATCCCTTGTCCATTCAGTTTTACCTGCGGTTTGAAAGCAGCCAGGTTATGCATTTTGTGGAAAAACACACTAACTGACTTATGGCTTGAGGAAACCATATTATAACTTTTTGCTTAAATTGATAGCTTATCTACAGCTTTTAGGGAGGCTGACTGTAAGCAAAAAGGGTTTCTCCCCACAACAGCAACAGCAATATCATCAGCATACAGAAAAAGCTCTGCTCCAAGGACATTTTCCAGGCTTATATCATGACAATAAACTGAGAAGAGAAGTAGAGTTAGAACAGCCCCTTGAGGGAGTCCAATGTCATAGTCTTTCCTCTTAAACCATGAGTAGGAGCCCCCCAAGGAGACCTGAACTTCCCTACCCATCAAGAATTGGTGGATCCAGTTTACCAGTAGGTCTGGTAAACCCATTGCAGATAGCTTTCTGATTAGTTGCCCCTTATCTACTCTTACCAAATGCTGATTCCATATCTAAAAATATTACATGAACTGCTTTTCCTGTTTTGAAGCTTTGTTTTATCACATGCTCTAGTCTAACTAGAGCATCTGTGGTGCTCCTTCCAGGGGGAAAGCCAAGCTGTTCAATTTGGATGTGTGTGAAAAAGGAAAATGTTGTATAAAGCTGCAATAAATAATATCATTCATTCATAATACCTTTGACTGGAATGGTTTTGTCAGGAATGGAATTACCCCCCCCCCCCCCCCCCCAAAAAAAAAAAAAACCAGTGTCAGTGTCTATTCTGTTTTATAAACGATTTGTAATAAACAGTGTATAATTTTTTTTTATTAAATCGATTTATAAACGATTTTTATAATCGTTAGAGTAGACAGTATCTATTCTGCTCTTGTTGGATTCACTTCAGAAGGTTAGATTTTGTTTGATAGTTTTTTTAGCACTGAGGACGACTTGGCGGAGGTCCTTGTCGAAATATTCGCTTGTTCTTTGTCTTCATATTTTGCCACTGACTGACAAAATCCTCGTTTTCTCACCTATTTGATTTTATTTTTCATTTATTATTTCCTTTCCTTTCTTGGTTTCATACATCATGTGTAGCAAGTGTGGTCTTAGTATGTATTTACAGGAAGTTTAATAGAAGATTTGGCACATCATTTATACTACTACTACTAACAACTCACTACAGCACCAAGCCACCTGATGCCCAAACAGTTATGCATGCTCCTCCTTCATCCTAATTTATTTAGAGCCGCCTTCTTTACCCCCCCCCCCCATGAAGTTTCAATTTCCCTTGAATCCTTTCTTACAATCTCCTCTGGCCCAATTTTGGGATAACCTGCTTTTTCTTTGTCCCTAGATAGTTTGCTGAAAAGGATCTCCAAAATAAATCCTGAAAAGCATCTTCAATTTGCTAATATTTTCATCTAGGATGCTCAAATCATCGACATAAACTAATTCTATGAGATTTTTTCTTTCCCCTTTGATTCCATGCTCATCCATAGCCTTTACTCTGTTCCTTATAGCAAAGTCTAAGAAAGTAATCCATGTAAATGGGATAGAATGCAACCCTACTTAACTCCTGATTCAATACAAAACCAGCTACTAACCTGATTTTCTACCTTAACTAGATCAATGCTATTAATTAAAGAGCAGTGGGAGCATAACGTGTTATTTTTTTTTTCACCAAGGTACTTTTTATAGAAAGAATTGTCATGGAGATTTTGGAAGGAGCTCATTTGGTTGTAAAGTCAAAGTTCTAGTGCCCTTCTTAAGAGTCAAAAGTGATAGTAGGGCAACCACCCCCCTCCCCTATGTCGCTCATTTCCTCAAACACATTTAATTAAAATTTTGAGATAACCATATTGTTCAGCATAGTCAAAAGATCCAGTAATTATGTCTTTGGGGATGTCTCCCCCCCCCACAGACCTTGGGCATGGGCTATAATTTATGTTAGTTACCCATTGTTAACATACAAAATTTTTATGGAAGGCGTGGTCTTATAAAATTTGGAGGAGGCTCATTTGATTGGAAGCTCTAGGGCTCTTTTTAAGAGTCAAGAGTGAACAGATGGCAACTAATCAGACCCAACTTAAACTAAAAAACATTGACACAAATAAGTCAGTATACACAGGTGACATGCCTACCAAATTGATTGTGGAATGTGCCCAGTATTTAAGTGTACCCCTAACTGCTATTTTTAACCAATATTTTGTAGATGGTATTTTTCCAGTGTGTTTTAAACAAACTATTATATCACCTATACCAAACAGTAAGACCCCAAAAGTTCCCTGTGACTTAAGACCAATATAAAAAAAAAAACATTTTCTCTAAAATTTTTGAAAGTTTTATTTACAATTCCCTTCTTGATGATATTCAAGATAAAATCAACCCAAATCAGTTTGGCTTTTGGCCGAACCATAGCACCACGCATTGCTTAATTTATATACTTGACACTGTTTTCAAACATCTTGAGTTAAATAGTTCCTACGTTGAGGCTGTTTTTGCTGATATTAGCAAAGCCTTCGACAACTTGGATCATCAGACAGTTATAGATAATGCAAGGCTTTAGGTACAAGATATTTTGTTTTACGTATGGTAGCTAGTATACTGTCTGACCGTGAACAATGTGTAGTCCTCTCTAATGGGGATTCATCAGGTTTTTCCTCAATTTCCTGTGGAGCACCTCAAGGGACTAAATTAGGTCCTTTAGCATTTTTAATTGTTTTTAATAATGTTTTACCAAATTTTGACAACTCTGTTAAATTTGTGGATGATTTGACATTACTTAACCTTTGTCAAACCTCAAATACTTCTGACGTTTCGCTTGACTTACTCATTAACAATTTAAAGAATGATCTTGACAATGTTAAACTCAACTTAAGCATACCGAAAAACAGTTTCATGCTATTCTCTTTTTTTGAAAATATACCCCCTATCAATAATTACCATTGCATACCAAATTTAAATACAGTTAAACTGCTTCGTGTGCAGTTTGACAATGACCTTAAATGGGACTCCCACACTTCCCACTTATTTAAATATGGTAGTTTTCTCCTTAAATCTTTCTCCCTTCTCCAATGGTTCTCCATATCAATCCAGAACCTTAAAGTAATTTATTGTTCTTATATAAGACCCTGTCTTGAATATGCTTGCCTTGTTTGGCACCCTGGGTTGACCAAAGACCAATATTCTGAAATTGAAAGTATTAAAAAAAGAGCCATAAAAATTATACTGGGGACGTTTTATACTACATACGATGAAAGTTTGGCTAGAATTGAACTTACTATGTTGGAATCACGACGTCACATCTTTACCATGAACTTTGGTCACCAGTGCCTTAGTTCTGACTATCATCGACGTTTTCTCCCCCCCCCCCTTAAAGAAGATCCCCCAATCCTTCCTAATACAAGACACAATGCTTGTAGAGCTCCAAATACCCGAAATGACTTGTGTCCTCAAATGCTGACCGTGTGGTACAAAAACTTTTGTCCTTTTATTTTGTTTCATATTTTAATAATTGATTTAACTTTTTTTTATGTTTATCCCCTAAAATATGTTCTTATTATTGTAATTGTTATGACGTACATGCGTTCTTATCATTGTAGTTGTTCTGACGGGCTTATGCTAGCTTTAGTGCTATTTTAGCCAATAACTCATATTCTATTCTATAAACATTGGAGAAGGCTTTTTTGATTGGAAATTGAAAGTTTTAGTTCGTTTTAAAGAGTCAAAAGTCATCAGAAGGCAAGTAGCCTTCCCACGCCCTCTTTTCCACAAATGTATCCGATCAGAATTTTGAGATAACTATTTTGTTCAAAACAGTCAATGCTTAAAGAATGCTTTAAGCAGAGAATGCTTAAAGAAGAAGATAAATTGACCAAAAGGCGACATGTGTACACTACTGCTAATAGTACTACCACTGTCACTTTTACTACTTCTGCATCTTCTACTGCCACTCCAACTATTACTTCTATTGCAACTATTTGTAAGGGTAATAGCATTAAGACGAAAATTTCAGTAAGTACATGAATATACAGGTTATCAAAAGTGTATATTCAACTGACAAAAAGGCAATATCTTAATACTATTGCTGCTACCAGTACTGATACTATTACTGGAAATGCTACTACATGTACTACTATTGATACTACTACTAGTTCTATTATCAGCAGATAAACAGTAGTTAACTGCTGATGACAGCCACTCTTGTCCCAGTTAAAGATAGGAATGAGGTGGCAATTAGCGATAAGGAAAAAGCTAAAGCGAGATGGGCCGAACATTTTGAGAACTTGCTTAACCGAGATAGAGTTGCAGGAAAAAATATAGAGGAAAATGAAAAAGTTTGTGATACCTTGGATGTGAAGGAAGATTTGTTTTGTGAGGAGGAATTAGCAACAGTACTAAAAGGATTAAAGAATAATAAGGCTCCAGGTGCTGATAGGGTAGTAAATGAGTTTCTTAAATATGGTGGCTCTGAGGTTAGAAATAAGTTATTGAAGATTATGAATATGATTTTTGAAAAAGGGGAAGTACCTAACGATTTTAGGAAAACCTTAATTAAGCCACTTTATAAGAAAGGTGATAAAAGTGAGTGTGGTAATAATCGAGGCATTAGTCTGGTCTCTGTAGGTAGCAAATTGCTTAGTAATATGATACTTTTTAGACTGAGAGATGCAAAGTTTTAAGAGAAGAGCAGTGCGGTTTTAGAAAAGGTAGAGGATGTGTTGACCAAATTTTCACTCTTAGGTTAATAATTGAGAAGTGCCTAAGTTTTCAAACACCTTTGGTCCTCAGTTTTATAGATTATGAGCAAGCGTTCGATTCTGTTGATAGAGGAGCTTTAGTAAAGGTTTTATCCTTGTATGGTATACCAGACAAATACATTAAAGTGATTAGTGCTATGTACGAGAATAACACTGCTGCGGTTAAGGTAGGAAATGAGGTTAGCAGCTGGTTTTGTATTAAATCAGGAGTTAAGCAGGGTTGTGTTCTATCCCCCTTTATATGGATTATTTTGATGGACTTTGTTTTAAGGAGCACAGGAAAGGCAATGGGAGACCACGGAATCAAATGGGGAGGAAAAAGTCTCCTAGACTTGGATTGTGCTGATGATTTAAGCATCCTAGATGAAAGTGTGAGCAAAATGAATGAAGTTTTGGAGGTTTTGCTTGTTCAGGGTGCTAGTATTGGTTTGAAAATTAATGTTAGGAAGACTAAGTCACTAAGGCTAGGAATAAGTGAAGATGAAAAGGTGACGTTGGGTGATGAAAAGATTGATCAGGTGGGCAGCTTCACTTACCTTGGTAGTATTATTAGTAAAGATGGTGGGAGCAGTGAAGATGTTAAAAATAGAATAGCCAAGGCTCAGGGTGTTTTTTTCACAGTTAAAAAAAGTCTGGAAGAATAGGAAGATAAGTCTGCAAACCAAGATTAGAATCTTAGTAGCTACAGTGATGACAGTGGTCAAATATGGCTCTGAAGCATGGACGCTCCGAAAAGCGGATGAAGATTTGCTAGATGTTTTCCAGAGAAATTGCTTAAGGATTGTTCTGGGTACCCGGCTGACTGACCGTATTTCAAACAATAGGCTATACGAAAAATGTGGTTCAATACCGCTTTCTAGGTCTATAATGAAAGAAAGGTTGAGGTGGTTAGGGCATGTTGTGCGGATGAAGGATGACAGATTGCCAAAGATTGTTCTTTTCGGCCAACCATCTAGGGCTAAACGGAAAGCAGGTCGTCCCCGTCTGGGGTGGGAGGACGTCATAAAGAAAGATTTAAAGGAAATGGGAACTTCGTGGGCGGGTGTAAAAAGGGAGGCTTTAAATAGATTGGGGTGGAGGAGGAGCGTGCGTAGCTGTGTTGGCCTCAGGCGGCTTGGTGCTGCGATGAGTTGTTAGTAGTAGTAGTAGTATGTGTGACCGAAATATCCAGAAATTATTTTGTTGTGGTGCTCTGTCTAACTGTTGAAGTGTTATTTATAAAAACAAATTCCCTGGAAGTTTCATATTAATACACTTAGCCTTACTAGTTGCAGTAATCGTGGTAGTAGTAGTAATAGTATGCACATGATACCTTTTGGTTAGTTGAAAAACACACGAAAACAATTCCTGAGATATTGCTGGTGCACCCTTTTGACAATCTGCATGCTCATAGTGTGTCTTGATCTAGTTCAACATCTCCCTAAACATTCCCTGAAAGCTTCACCTTAATACTCTTAGCTTCAGTAGTAGCACTAGTTGTAGTAGTATTAGTAGTAGCATTAGTAGCAGTATGCACACAATAGCCTACCTTTCTTTTCAACATCCTCCTCAGCACACGCTGAAAAATTCGACTTCTTTCCATAAACAGTTCCTTGGCCGTTGCTGATACGTCCTTTTGACAACCTGAATGCACGTAGTGTGTTTGATTTAGTTCAACACTGCCTCAACGTTCTTTGAAATTTTCACCTTAATACTCTTAGCTTTGTTTGCAACATTAGTGATAGAAGATAGTAGCAATAGCAGTAGTAGTAGTAGTAGTACTAGAAGTAGTAGTAGTTTTTGTAGTATGCAAATATTTCCCTTTTGGTTAGTTCAACGTTCCCTACAACTAGCCCTGTAAGTTTTACCTTCATACTCCAAGCTCCTAAGATATTGCTGATATCCCCTTTTGACAAACTGTATGCACACAGTCTGTTTTGATTCAGTTCAACATTTTCCCTCAATATTCCCTGAAATTTTGACCTTCATAGCCTTAGCCTTAGTTGTAGTAGTAGTGACTGTAACAGTAGTAGGAGTATTACTACTAGTTGTAGTAGTAGGCTGCTAACACTAGTAGCTGTACTACTGGTAGTAGTAGAATGTTGCCTTTTGGTCAGTTGAACATGACCATCCTCAGATCCTGGAAGTTTCAACTTAATATTATAAGGTGTTTCTATGATATTGCTGCATGTCCTTTTAAATTTGACATTGCTCCAGCCTTGTTCGGGGCTGGATGTAATGTCCATGAATACTCAACCAGAACAGCATCCCAGATAAGACGACCTCAGGCTTTAACTCGAAGATCATTCTTCTCTATCCGTCATGTGGGACCAGGGTTTTATAATAGTTTACCAAATGAATTATTAGTTGATGAAAATATTGCTAGTTTTAGGAGTAGGTTAAAATCTCTGTGTTTTGGTAAGTATAATATTTCTTAGCGATTTTTTCTTGAGGGGTCTCTCAGTTGTATTTTGGTTTTTTTTTAGTGTGGTTGTGTGAGGGTGGTATTGACAGAACGGTGATAATTGGTTATGTTTTTTTTTTTGGGGGGGGGGGGCTGCACTAAGTTGGAGGAGGTTGTGCCGTGCTTTTTTTTCTCTTTTCTTTTTTTATTTATTGTTTTACGTTGTTGATAGCGATGTATATATCAGGGTTTTTTTTTTGAAGGGTGTATAGCCTAAACAAGTTTGCTTCTGGTGGTTGATTTATTTATTTGTTTTGATTTAAATGAAAAACCCTTATCAGTTAATAACCTGTATGCCCATAGTGTGTTTTAATTTAGACCGACGTCCCCTCTAAATTTTCATCTTATTGCTCTTAGCCTTAGTATTAGTTGCAGCAGAAGTAGTAGCTGAAGTAGCAGTAGCAGTAGTGGTGGTAGTAGTATTAGTAGTAGCATACACATATTGCCTTTTGGTCAATTGATCTTCCCCAAAGCATTCCAAGAAAGTTCCAACTTAATACCATAAGCCATTCCTGAAAAACCCCCCTTTTGACAATCAGCATTTTACATAGTCTGTCCTGATTTAGTTCAACTTTCCCCTCAGTATTCTCTTAAATATTCACCTTCATACCCTTAGCCTTAGTAGTACTAGTATCATATTAGTAGTAGTAATGGTAGTAGTAGCAGTAACAGTAGCATTAGTAGTATGTACATATTGCCTTTTGGTCAGTTAAACATCCCCCCTCATCATGCCCTGGAAGTTTCAGCTTGATATAGCAAGTTGTTCCTAAGATATGGCTGATATGTCCTTTTGACAATCTGTATGCACATAGTATGTTTTGCTTTATTTCAACTTTCCCCTCAACATTTCCTCAAATTTTCATCTCAATATCATCAGCCTTAGTAATAGTCGCTACAGAAGCAGTAGTTTCAGTATTAGTAGCAGTAGTAGTAGTAGCGTGCAAATATTGCCTTTTTGTCAATTGATCATCCCCCTCGATATTCCCTGAAAATTCCAATTTAATACTCTTAGTCATTCGTGAGTTAAACCCTTTTGACAATCTGTATGCACATAACGTGTTTTGATTTAGTTCAAAACTCCCCTTAACATTCTCTGAAAGCTCTACCTGAATGTACTTGGTCTTTTTGAACGCTAAAGGTCAAACATGGCCTCTTTCCCAAATACAAGTGCTATGTATAAACAATGAGCGAATTGAATAACTTACAGCCCTTGCCCTGAGGGCTCTGGGGGGATTGACATCCCCAGAGACACAGTTACTGGACCTTCCAACTATGCTGAACAAATTGGCTATCTCAAAATTTTATTGGATGTGTTTGGGGAATTAATGGGCGTGGAAGGGGGGCCGGTTGCCCTCCAATCACTTCTGACTCCTAAAAGGGGCACCAGAACTTTCAACCTCCAATCGAATGAGCTCCTTCCAAAGTCTCTATAATAACTCCTTCTATACATAGTTCCTTGGTGAAAAAAATTAATTAAAACATTGTGCCCACATTGCTCTTTACTTAGCTCTATTGCGCTGCCTATGATTACTTGTTAGGCCTGTTTCGTTAATCATGATGGAATATTTCAATTCAGTTCAATTTTATTCGAGAAAAAACATAACACAAACATCAATAATAATACAGATCCTAGAAGATAACTTGTTAAGGACCAAAAAAAAGAAAAAATTAAAGTAACACTGAAAAAAAAATAGAATAATAAAACATGTGTAATTAAAGCAAATTGGTTAATAATGGAAAGATTAAATTATATTATCAAGTTTTGTTACATTTTTATACAACTTGCAGAAACTTGTGGCTAGTTCAACACTGGAGGGTATTTTGTTCCATTGAATAATAGAGTTGTAAATGGGAGATTGCTGGGCAGCACTAGAAACGCATTTAGGAATTTTAAAGGCTCTATTGGATGAACGGAGACAGTGGGCTTCCGAATTATTAATATTATAATAGGTTAGTAGTTGAAGTGGAAGATTATTGTGGAAAGCAGAGTAAGCAAGCGATAAGTTTAGTTTTTGTATGATTTGATCAAGTAGAGCTATGCCAAAATCTGAATACAAATCATGGGTTGGATATAGACGGGGAAGCCGAAAAACTGCTTTAATGGCACGGTTTTGGGCAAATTTGAGTTTTTTAGTGAAGGACCGTTTTGTATTTCCCCAAACTGATCCGCAATAGGAAAGGTAAGGAAAAATGAAGGAATAATAGAGGGTAACTAGGATGTCAGAGGAAGAAAATAATTCACACGGTTAATCATAGCTACTTGTCTCAAAATTAATGCTATGATGTAAGAAATATGATTAGAGAATGACAAGCATGAGTCAATAAATACACCAAGAAACTTGGCAACCTCTACTTGTGGGAGGATGTCGGAGGAGTACCTGAGACCAAGCGCAGGTTGAATTACGTCTTTGTTGTAGGGGGTTCTGAATAATACTATTTGACTTTTTTGTTATTAATGGTCAAGTTATTCGTAAGGCACCACGCCTGGACTCTGTTCAGAAGGACTTGGGCAGAGGTTATTGCCGAAGGTAAATTGGAGCTAGTGATGAAGAAGTTGCTGTCATCAGCAAATAATACAGGATACACTGAAGGGCCCATGTCCATAACAAGATCATTGATATGTAGGAGAAATAAAATAGGGCCTAGAACGGAGCCTTGCGGGACACCCCTCCGAACAGGTAAGGGCTGAGAGGATACTCCACCTAGGCTCACACTCTGTACCCTTCCAGATAGATAAGAATCAAACCAAGAGAGGGGAACACCACGAATACCGTAACTATTTAATTTACTTATTAAAATACTATGATCGACCATGTCAAAGGCCTTAGAAAAATCCAAAAATAAGCCCAATACAGTTTTTTTTAAGGTCGAGTTGTGAGCGTATGAACTGTGTAGCGTCAATTAGAGCATGAGAAGTTGAAAATTTCGGCCTAAAGCCATATTGGTGAGGAGAAATCAGAGAAACGGAGTGCTGACTGTCAAACAGAAAGGGAGACCGACGTCTGAAGATGATTCTCTCGAGCACTTTGGATATAACAGGAAGAATTGAGATTGGACGATAATTACCTATCTCAGTTGGATCGCCCTTTTTAAGAACTGGAATAACAATAGCTGACTTTAGTAAATCAGGGAAAACTCCGTGGGTTAAAGATAGGTTGGCAATATGCTTGATGAGCTCGTAAACAAAAGGAGATATGGTCTTCAGGAGCTTATTACTTAATCCAAGACAATCAGGTGTAAAACTATTAGGGAGAGAACCGATGATTTGAAGTACCTCATTGCTATCAGTTGGGCAGAAAAACATGAATCTAGAATTTAAGCAGGGGAATACAGCCTGTAAGGAGGAGCGGGAGTCAGTATGAGGAACATTAGAAAAATAATTATTAAATGCGTCAGGTGCATGTAAAGGGTCAATTAATCTACCATTTATGTCTTTAAGGCGAATAGGTATAGACTTTGATTTTCTATTTTTGAGAGTATATCATTAGTGGTGGACCAAATCTTTTTCAGGTTTCCTTTGCAATTGAGAATTTTTGTATAATAATAATTTTTCTTCGCTTCACGGATGAGTTTAGTGTATAAGTTTTTATAATTTTTATAATTTGATAGGTCAATATCACTACTGGTCTTACAGGCTAACTTATATAATTTGTTTTTACGATATGAGGAGGCAATGAGGCTACGTGACATCCAGGGGCATATAGGGATATTTTTCCGGTTAGGTTTACGAATAGGAAAAGTTGAATGGATAATCTCACTTAGCCTTTGCGCAAAACCATTTGTGGCAGAATTTACATCTTGACAATTTAAGACATCGGACCAGTCAGTGGTTCTTAGGCAATCGATAAAATAGGTTATATTTGCAGAGCTGTAGTTTCTAGTAGGTGTTGGGATATTAATTCTAGAGCGTAGAGGTAGTGGTTGCGAAGATAGTGACAAGTAAATAGGAAAATGGTCTGACAGATCCGAAAATATTATATTTGAGGACAGGTCATTTACCAGGGAAGTGGATACAAAAATATTATCAGTTAATGTTGAAGTCGATCTCACAGGATCGACTCTACTTGGGAAAAAATTGTGGGTAGAAGACCACTCGCGGTTACCGATTCAAAAAAAGTGTCAGATTCAATATTTTTACCAACATTGAGTAGGTTTCAATTAAAGTCCCCAAGAACTATTTCCTTTTTATGGGGTAGGTTAATAAAATTAGAGAAATCATCAAACAGATTACAAAAACATGAGGTCGGAAATGGAGGAGGTTTATAAAATAAGGAGAGTATAAAGGAATTTTGGCCGATTACTGTGTTAACAATTATTGAATAAATACATCTGAGATTTATCTGTGTAGAGAAAATAGATTCGCACTCTGATTGCCTGGTAAAATTTACATTCGAACGGATGTAAAGTGAGAAACCCCCAGAACACTTTGTCAATCTCCTGGGCATATGGATTATTTGGTAACCAGGGACTAAAAAATCACTAGTGTCATCATTATCGGAAAGCCATGTCTCTGTTAATCCTATTACGTCAAAAGGGCAGACACCATTGAATGAAATTAAATCTTTAAACTTGAGCCACTTATCCCGTATGCTTCTGATGTTGAAACAAAGAACATTAAGGGAATTATTATTTACAAGTTTTGGCTTCACATTGGTAGCAAAATCAAGAATATCAAGGTATTTACAACTAGCATGTGTTAAGGTACTAGGGGGGCTGCTTATAGGGTTGGCATGCTGATTACTTTCTATATCGGGATAATTAAAAGCAATATTATTAAAAAGGGATAAATTAGTTAAAAACGAAAAGTCACACATTAACTAGTCATCAGGAATTCTGATTGTGACTCAATCAGCCTATGCTGGCTTAAAACACTCTCAATTTGAATTTCTGCTTCGGAAACTATGGTCTCGCCGAAGTGGGTTTTTGCCAAATTCTTAAGAAATGCATTTCAACTGATTGGGTAACTCTAATTGGGAGATGAGCATAGAGGTAACTGTAAAGCTGGCTAATTTAAAGTATACGGTTGATTCATCTTCCAAAGCATTTGGAGAAACTGTGTGAAATATGTGGGGAGTAATTCCAGGTAGATTTGCCGGTCTTGATGTCTTTCCTTGCGCAGGATTTTCCGAAAGGGGGTTCTTCAGGGTTTTTTTTGGGGGCACTTGGTATCAAGGGGAGCCATGGATTAGTTTTATCTCAGATGAAATTATTCTGAAAATTTCCAACACTAGGGGAAGCATTGGGAACTGTTGGTGTCCTGGGGACTGCTGATGGTATGGGGGCTGCTGGTTGCCTGGGGCCTGTTGGTGGTTCAGGGGCTGTTGGCGGCCTGGGGCCTGTTGGGGGACGGGGGACTATTGGTGTCCTTGGGACTTGCATTGCTACAAAAGGGATTGGAAGTTGTTGCTCTTTTGCTATTCTTAGTATCTCTGCCCTTTGTTTATATTTGGGACAGTTTCCTTTATCTAGGGACTGGTGTTTGCCCTTACAATTAGTACATATTGGGTCAAATTGACAGTTTGACTCATTATGGTCCTTGCCTAGGCAAATCTTACAAATGTTGGAATCCTCTCTGCAGTATTTATCTGAGTGCCTAAGCTTTAGACATTTAGTACACTGTAATGGTTTTTCTTTGTTAGGCTTGAAAGATTTTTGTTGGCCAAAGAGGAACACTTTGTCAATATTAAATTGTCCTTGAAGCTCAAACAACACACTTTTAAAGTTTGAGGTTTCAGTGGTTTCGCGACCAAGGGTATGGACACTAGAGACCGGAATGCATTCACCTTTTTCGTTCATCAATGCTTCCATTAGGTCCGAGTTTAGAAACGATTTAGGGACATTGTAGAGCACTATCTTTGTTTTTATCGGGCTTGGGGACCACAGATGGGCTGTGACAACAACATTTTCAACACTTTTCAGCTCCATTACCTTTTTCACTGATGTGGGATCGTTCAAAAGGATATCTATGGATCCTGATCTGTTTATATTCATATTAAAGTTGCAACGAATGGTCTTGAAGAGGGAAACTCGCAACTTTGGTAGATCACGGTTGTTAAACAAGCAATTATCAGATTGGGGAACTAGTTGAATAATTACCGTGGAATCGGCTGGATTTCTTGAAGAGTTGTTGGTGGTATCAGTTTGATGTATTATAGCTGAATCTGGTGGACTTTTTGTTCTCTGTCTTCTACGCTTAGCCGAGTTTACTATCTTAAAGCCTTCTTCATCTTTTTCAGTATCAGTTGTTGAGGGTGATGGACATTGGGTGGTATCCATGTTTAAGGTATGAATACTCTTCAGAGAGGTCGCTGGTACAGACGCAGTTGTAGGGGGGGGGGGGTTCTAGCAAGGGCTTTTGAAGATGGTTGAAATGGTGACTTACTCATATCCCTATCAGGAGGTTGTTTAGGAGGCTCCTTTTTTCTAAACATTTGAGCTATTCAAAATCACAAAATCGAACACTAATTTGAATTTGGTTCTCAATAAATTCAAAATAATCAACAGTAACGAGAAAAGTACCAGAAATCTAGTTTAGTGTTTACTCTTCAGTAGCCAAGAAATTTAATTGTTCACTATTTTAACAAAGTTGAATAGGTTAGTGGGTCACCTTAAGTCAAAGTATCCACAAGTCTTATCATAAACATGAATTATTCACGTTTTGTTCACAGGTTAGGTTGCGAAATTGCTGGTATCCAGATTATAAATAATTCACAGAAGTGTCTCCTCCGAACTCACAATCAAGACAGTTTCAAACTATTATAATTTGAAAATATGATATAAAAATAATCGTTTAGAGATAGAGCCGTGATCTGCCACCTAGTTTTATTTCTGGAAGAGTTGGAATTTTGCCCATCTCAGAAAAATTTGCCAGAAATTCAAGAAATGTCAGATTTTATTGATTGATAAATATGTTGTTTAATTTCAGGTTGAAACCAATAAAGGTCCAAACAGCGATACAAGAGAAGGCTCTATATCACCTGAATTTGTGTTTCGTCCTGTGCAGCGAACTTATTTTAGAAGGTCCAGATCAAAAAGTGTTGGAAGGAGTGATTCAGAGGGTGGTAAAAGCGAATCTGAGGCCAGATCTGACGTCGAAGATGATAGGAAGTCATCTCAAAGTCCTGGTCCTTTTACAAATGATGGCGTTTTTCATGGCTTTGCTACAGCCGAGGGGACAGAGAAGGACTCTATTAATAATAAACCTGGCCCCACAGTATCCTCTTTGAAGGAATCTTTCAGCCAAGACGCCAAAGCCGTTGATTTTGAAATTCAAAAAGTCAAACATTCTGCTTTTATTGTCAAGGAACTAAGTCCCGTGAAGCCTTCTGTTCTTTCCGCTCAGGAACGAAGTCCTGTAAAACCTGTCCATTCCCCTCATGAGCAGATGCCTACCAAACCTTCTGCCTTTATTGTTAAGGAGCAAAGTCCTACCAAACCTTCAGTGTTCATCAATAATGAGCGAAGTCCTGTCAAACCTTCCTCATCTATTATTTACGAACAGACTTCTGTCAATTGCGAAGCTTTAGAAACCAAAAATGAATACAAAGTCGAAGATATCAATCCTGTTCAAACTGAAAATGTCGAGAATTTATCTAAAGAGCCAAAGAGTCAAGAAGGAATATTAGTTGAAAACAATGATCAGAAGATAGAAACTGCTGCTGACCTTGTGGAAGTTGCAAAGTTCTCAGCTGACCAGACAAATAAAGTTACTGATCATACTTCTGATGTGGCAAAGAATCCAACTGTGGAGACTATGGATATTTCTGAGCAGTTGCAAGAATTCTCCTCCAATTCAGAAAATGGAAATGGGGACTATGAATCTGCGACGCCTGCTGCTGAAACTGAATCTGATGCAAAAGTCGATTCTTCAGAAGTAAAAGTGAAAAAAAGAGGGAGAAAGAAAAAGTCTTTGTCTGTCCTTGAAAAGGGAGAAACGCCACCAGTTCCGTTAAGACGAACTTCCCGCATCATCAGAAAAACAAGGAAGGCTCTAGCTGAACATGACAGCCTTACCGGCAAAAAAGCATCAAATAGTTCACCAAAAATGAGCAAACGGCGATCGAAAAGTGATACTGACCTGTTAGGAATGGCAGCTGAGGATAATGATTCAGTGCCTTTAGCTCGCAGTATTTACAGGACAGGCAGTAAATATCAAACTACAGTTAGTAGTGATGAAATGGAGAGTGCAAGTAAGAATAATTTTGACCTTGAAAAGCAAGTAACTACTGGCATGGACAGTTTAACCATGGAGGAATCTCAGGAAATGGAGGTCGAAGCCTTTGAGGAAACGACCAAGCCAGGACTGTCGAGATCTGCGCCAACAACTCCACTACCAAGACGAGTGAAATCTAGAAGTAGAAGATCAAGTGAACAAGAACAAAAACATACTTCTGATTCTGATACAACTCCTTTAGAATCTCCTAAATCTGTTTTTGAGAGAGTGCCATTAACAGAGGAAGAGAAAAATGAGTTGGATAAAAGACTAAGTGAGTTTGAACAAATTGAAGGCAATGTCTTTCTGACCAGAAAAAGTACTAGTAAAGAAAGGATGCATTGTGATTGTACACTCACTAAAGAAGAAATAGCATTTGGCGAAAAAGGATGTCTTGAAGATTGTCTGAATAGATTACTTATGATAGAATGGTATGTAATTTAGATTTTTTTTTGGGGGGGGGGGACAATATTTGTACTTAATGTACTGCTAATAACTTTAACGTCTTGTATCGATCACAGTGTAAACGAGACTAATTTATTTCTTTGTCTGTTCCATGGAAACAGCTGTAGGTCCATGGTCTCAATTTGGAAGCATTTCTTTCAGTTTTTTTTTCGGTTTAAATTTCCATGTGTTTCTTACAGTTACGTCTAATGCTATAATATAGCATCTTAACTAGACGAACAGCAAAATTATAAATTTGCTTCAGTTATTCATAACCTAAAAGTTTTCACTTATAGTTAGAAATATATTGTTTAAACAAATGAATTAGCTGTTCAATAGTGGATTTAGCTGTTTTTTTTTTTTATATTATAGCTTTAAACTACTTGTTTGAACTGAACTTTTTACATTTGTAACAATAATAATAGTAACAATAAAGTCACAATAACAAAGTAACAATAAAATAGATAAGTAAGAGTTCTGTGGATGGGAGGGGCATGAAAGTTGTTTAACCCACAACCACTATTGGTGTAATTTTGAAAATGAGGCGGAAATTGAAATTTTACCAATTATTTTTATAATGATACCAAAGTTTTTATTCGTATTTTTTTTTTAATGGAAAAAAAGGTTACCACATTTTTTGGAATATTTATTTGAAACAGTTTGTGTAGACTTTGATTAAAAATGAAACAGTGCTGTGTATTGCAGCTCCAGTCCTGCGGCATAAAACGGGAACAGATGAATTCTTAAAGTGACTAGTTCTACAAAGTACTGGCACTTATCTGTTTTTCTTCCTGTTGTTAACTACTGATTTGGTTTTCGGGATAGAAGGTATCGCCACTCGAGACTAGCAAGGAAAAATGGCCCAAAACGCGTTACAATATTACGCCTTCTAATGGCCTTTTTAGGAGTCTAATTTGCCATAGTGAGAAATGTAGATAGCGCCACTACCCGTCATAAGGAATTAAGTTCGTAAAATGAAGATTTTTCGGCTCTAACTGGCATAAATACTGCTCTAAACCGAGTCCAAAGATTAATTTGATATAAAAAATGCAAAATTTTGTGTTTTTCAACATAGGAATTTGAAACACTCACAATAGGGCTCTTGGACATGCTGAATATGATATTGTAGTGGCTGCTCCCTTTTTTTTAAGTTCTGCAAATTTTCTCGAGCTCTTAATTTTTATTCATAATGTTTAATTAAATTAATTTATATATTCGGAATCACTGTAAAAACGTGCTTTAATCTATTATCATAAAAATAATTTTTTAGAGTTTCTGCTACTATAGACAAATGTCATTTTTTATTTACACCTTCTATAATTTTGTCTGTTACACCTTAGCGTTTGAACTTAAGGTTTTTCAATCAAGTGTAGGCCACGGTGTGCCCTGTCGGTGCTCAACTGGGAACACTTGGGTAATTGTTCAGTTTTATTCCTCTTATTCTGCAATGTTGCTTGCGTAGGTTGTATCAAACTGTCAGGGCTACTTGGGGGATACAAACAATACAAATAATAGATTTTGACCTGATTTATTCTCCGTCGTGTGTAGACTACAAATACAAACAAGGTAAAAAGTGTAACTGCTTTAGTTATGTTGGAATTTGAGGGCGTAATAACTTTTGTTGTTTCGTTGACACATCTTATGTATCAATCTCAACGGGAAGGGGCATATGACGAAAATAGGACAGTTTGACGTATTCTGCTTATTGAAGTCGGTATGAACAACGCTTTTTTTGGTTTTAAAAACACATCCAAGACACTACAACACAGCCTGTAGAACAATGTTAACTGATATTTGCTTTGAGTCGAGGCTCGTATCCGACCCAGATGTTTGGAAGGGGGAAGAGGCCCCTCATTATGACTACAACATTCACTCGAGCGGGTTGTCATGTATAATTTGAACTAAATGTAAATAAAGAGCTAGTGTCCTATTTGTGCAATTTTGGGGCTCTAGCCTGTCCTACCTTTTTAAAAAAAAATCGAGGAGGGACTGTCATATCCTGCCGTTAGAATATCTCCCTCAATTGGTTGTCAAACTTCAACCAAACGTAGTGGAAAGTGATTTACTTTCCAGTTTGTGCCTTTTTTAGGCCTGGACTTTTTTAGTGGGGCTTTTTTTAGGCCTGGACTTTTTAAAGTTTATTATTTTAAGTCCATAAGTCCAATAAAAAACGGGACTTTTTTAGGGGGAGGGTTCCATAAATTATTCTTGTAATAACGGATCTACCAGACAACATTTTATTCTTGTTGACAAAACTTGCTAAGAGGTACTTACTTGCTGCGGGACCAAGACGCGGACGCCTTACCTGGCATCTATCACTCCGTATGGTTGTGCTTTTCGGAAGCTCGAAAGCAAACCGACGTCTCAGGGGAACACGGGAAATAATGGATGTGTAAATTCTAGCAGTCAGAGTATTTACCAAAAGGGGTAATTAGACCTCAGTCATACTTGAGCAGAAGAAATAGTTAGTGACCTAATTATGCCTTTCCAGCCTTTGGGATCTATTCAACCTCTATAGGGGAGAAGAAAAGGAGATTAATTTTTATGATGACTGCATCTACCAGAAGGGAACGTTATATCTTAACCAAAATAAGTGGGAAGTAAATGCCGGAATCCTATTTGTCTCTTTTTTGGGGTCTTTGTTCAGTGCGACCTCTTTGATTGTATTAGACACAGAAGTACCTCAATAGATGGATTCAAAATCTCTTTGCATTGATCTAGTTATTAGGTCATATGGCAAAATTCGTTCAACCGAACCTGGTCAAAAGCAACTAGCATGGTTTTGTGTGTTCGTATTAGGACACCATGTCATCTTTCTTCATGAGAAGAGAAGAAAGTCGGTATTATTCCATATCTTTCTTCGTTAGAAACAAATTTGGTATCTTTTTTCTACATTAGATGGATTCAAAAATGTCTTTTGTTCTTGTTACTAGACGGGAAGGCAAAATTTATTCACCCAACTTAGGTCTAGTGTCCGTATTACATAGGAGCTCTTCGAGGGAAGGCCTACGTTCTTGTAATTTGAATCCATCATCGTTCATCATGGCTAATTATTGTATCTCAACTAATTTGATGCAGAGTTGCAGCTAGGGTTTTAGTTGCTACTTTAATTGACCCAGTCCTAAAGTTTATATAGTATTTGGTGCTAGAAGAAAAGGTTGTAGAAGCCTTTAGCTTTGTTTGACTCTTTGTCTGTGGTGCGCTTTAACATCCATAAACCGATATTTCTTTGAACGGTCCATAGCTGCAAGAACTTGTTTATGGCTGTCACATAGGTGATATAACAAAAAGTTTGACGGAGACACAGGTCTATATAAAGCAGTGTTTTTGTGCGTATTTTATGGTTGCTCTTGTCATATAAAGCTTATTTCTGGAGTTGTCTAGGCATAGTTCTATGGATTATAGATTATTCTGTAGATTGTTCTATGGATTATTATTGATGTTGCTCCTTACTTTCAGTTGAAAAAATTGTTTTTTTTTTATTAAATTTCTGATTGTTTTTTTAAATAATGCTGGGAAATCTAGCGCCCCCTTCATAGCAATGTCTCTTCCCCCATGAAAGTTTCCTCCATGGAAAGATCTTCCCACGTAACAATCTTTTTTTTTTAATGAACGCCAAGTAAAGGAACAGAACCCACATGGAATCAGAGAACAGAGAAATAATTTGAAAACTGCTTAGAAGCTAAAAAATGTTGTTGGTTCAGTTGTTATCTCAAAAGACAAGATATGAGGGCTGTCACAGGATGTATTGAATTGTTTCACCGACAACCTGAATTATTACGTAACACAAGATAACGCACCATTCTTGAAATTCAAAAAACCAAGATAAAAAAACTAAACAAACAAGTTTGTACTTGGGGCAGATAGTTGCGAATTTTACTCCATAACGAAGACACATAAGTCTTAGTTGCTGCAGCAATTGTTCTTTGCACCCTAAGACTGGTTTTGATCTAATTTTGTCTTCTTCTTCTCCTTTGGATTAGGAGGCGCTTTCGTAAAAATCACATCACCGGAATCAAGTTCTGAGTCTTGGAGTGTATTGCTGCAGCTGAGTTTGAATTCTGGGTCCCATATTACCATGCTGAGATCAAACCCACTGTACCATTACAGGACTAATTGTTTCATAATTTTTGACTATTGTATTTGTATAAGCATATTTATTTCTTAAAAATATGTGTTTATCATTAAGCTTCTCCACTGCTACTCAACTGTTATGGGGACCCATTGGTCATAGTTACCGAACAGCACCTACGACCGTGGTAAATTAATGACCTATACCTCTTCTTAAGAATTTAGAAGAGGGATAGAATCTGAAGCTTGAAAATTTTTTTAGTTAAGAAATAACTTACCCGTCGCGTGTTGCTGCCATGTCAAAAGAAAGAAACAAAAATCTCTCCGAAAAAATTCTCCCCCTCTCCCCCCTGCAGAAAACTCCCTTCGCGGAACCCCGCCCCATCCCCCGCATTAATGATGATCACATTCTTAAATTTAAAGTATTTGGAAAATCCCACCAGAAAATTTTCCACGCGGACAATCCCTCCCCCCGGAAACCTCCCATCCCCTGCTGAAGACTCCGCCTCAGATAATTTCCTAGTGAAATCCCCCCAGAAAACTCCCTTCTAAGAATTGTCTCCCTCTTGGAAAATTCACAATCATAATTTTTCCCTGGAAAGTTTTCCACGCATGTAAAATAACACTTATGTTTTTGAATCTAAAACGTTTATTAACTTACCCGTCAGGCTTTGTTAGATAATTTCTTTTTAGAAAATGTAAATAATATGACATTTGATCAAAAGGAACTGTCAAGTATTTGTGTTCGAGGGTCTCTAATTCCAGTCAGTGCTAAATTATTAAGAGGGTCTTGGGGGGAGGGGAATTTATGCCTAAAACGTTCGCAAGAGTGTACTCAACAACTTTTTGAAGTTTCTTGACGATTGGATGAACAGTGTAGTAGGGTAATGTTAAATGCATACAGGATAGACAGACAATATTCGATTTTATTTAGCCTAGATGGAAGAAGAATATAAAACAGTTTGCTAATTTGTTAAGTAGAGTTTTTATGAGTATAACCGTCTTCCTAGCTGCTGAAAACTTCTCATGGTCCACTATTTACCCCCTAACAGGGGGTGGTCCACATTGAGCCCGTCTATGGTCCATACTTGGCCACTGAAAGACACATACAAGTATTAATGAGTTTACTCACTTATAAAGCTGCAGAAACTAGAGTACAAAGCTAAATATGAAAACTGAGACCTTTGATGGTCTTACTAATCTTCAAAAGTGAGGAAAGAGGATGGTGTTGACACTATCTCTTTTGCAGGGACTGGGTTTGAGATCTTCTTCAAAATATCCTTGCGGTGATAGATTATGGAATCTTCCTTTTCAGGCCACTTCCATTTACGTATTCCTGTCATGTCTAATACACTTATTTTAGCTGAGCCATGGCTCTTTACTTGAACAATACCAGGGTAATAATCCCCTTCATAGACCACTTTCACATTATGTCCATCTGCAATAGTATCAAATACGTTGTCGTCTGCAGGCTGCTCATTTTCTTCCTGTCCTTGGTGAAGAGATGAATCATCACTGTCGTCATTCATTGAAAAACTTAGGTCGCTCTCCAGATCATATTGCAATATTTTTTTCACCACTACTTACTCGACTGCTTTTTAACTTGTAGCTTTGCTTCTTTTCCCAATTTTTGCTTTCTCCTCAGCTTCAATTTGTTTTTTAACTGGAGTATCAGTGAATACTTTTGTTGATCCACACTTCCTTCCCCTAGTAGATTGTTTTCTAGGAACAACTTTTGCAAAAGTTGTGACTAGCTCTGGAGTGATAATGGAAGAGGAAGGCTGTTTACTGTCAGTGGAGCCTGCAATACCCATTTTTGGGTATGCACACTTGGGCAGCCCTCGAGGTTCGTCTTTGTCGTTTTCATTAGCCATATGATCAGACGACATGCTTGGTCTGTCACTTACATAGAAGGAAAGAAAAAACTCCTCGGTAAAGATATCAGGGTTGAAATACCAAATTTGGCAAATCCACTCTGTGTATTAGAAGGGGCGAATGCACGTGGGAAGGATATACCAACCAATCATGCTATACTGTAGATGTTAACCGTTTTTCTCGGTTTGATTAGCATCCATTTATCCATCACTCTGTTGTAGTGAGCTTTGAATGGGAAAAATACTGACATCTAGTGGGTTTAGCCTATGGCTACTATGAGGAGGAATGGTAAGTAGGACAGTGCCATTTTCCTTTGCTCTGTTTGAAGTGTTTATCGAGATGCGTGATTCGTGACTATCGAGGATCAATAGCTTTTTTCGCTCATGTGAGGCACACGAATACTTCACTAAACGGTGCAAGTACTCACAGAACAGCTCTTGTGATATCCACCCAGACGGATTTGCTCCAGAAGCTGACCCATTTGGACTCCCATTTAGCATGGTGGGATCCAAGTTCTTTCTGGGAAAGACAAAATAAGGCGGTAAGAAATTTCCACTCGGAGCAGATGTTCCAATCATTGTAACTAGAGGGCCTCGTTCGGCTGAAGGAACTAAGCTGACTATTTTCTTACCTATATCATAGGTCATCAGGATGTCTAGGTCATCAAATTATCATGTTTACCTTATTTTGAAAACGGCTGATGATAGGGACTGGGACTGGTTTAAAAGTCTAAGTTGTTTATAAACGTCGGTATTTTTTGTAGGCGTACTTTAGTTTGTTTTTTTTTCTTATTTTCTTAATCTTTTCCGAGCATTTTGTCATGTGCTGAAGGTAAAAATAATTTTTTAGAGGGTAAATAATGCTATGGTTGATAGTGAGTCAGTGACTCACTATGTACCACCTTATACTGACGCAGTATGCACCACCTACCCTCTAGCCACCAAAACTAAAATCTGATGAAACTGGTGCATTATCAAAAGAAACGATGGCGCTACTTAGTATGGGCACAAATATTTTTCTAGGGCGTAGCAAAAACTTTAAAGATAGCTAGCAAAAAAACAAGGTTGTAAATTATCGCCAAACTGGATAAGGAAGTCAACCATGTTTTAAGCAATATCACCATCACATAGATCATACAACTTGTTTCCACCTGAATAGATGGCAGTTAAGGTTAATGACCCACTATGCACCTATACCCAGAATATACCACCTTCCCCTATATATAATGTAAGTACAAGATGAATAATGATTTGTTGTAATTAAACATACAATGATTATATGTATATAAAATTAATTGAATATTAATTAAGTATATAATTAAATAAAAATAAACACATAGAAATAATATAATCAAACGAATTAATATATATATTATATATATATCTATATATATATATATATTATATTATATTATTATATTATATATTATATATTATATATATATATATATCTATATATATATATATATATATATATATATTATATATATATATATATAATATATATATATATATATATATATATATGTTTATATATATATATATATATAATGTATGTAGTCTATTATATGAAATAAATGAAGAAAAATTAATTAAAAATTAGAAGAATTTATAAAGAATTTTAGTATTTTTGCAGTGGACCTGATTGCTCTCTTAAGTCTAATTGTATGAACAAGTATTTCCAAGAAAGAAAAAATGCGAATATAGAAGTATTCAAGACCGATAGAAAAGGGTTTGGGCTCCGCGCTGTTGAAGATACTCCACCTGGGACTTTCATTATGGAATATGTTGGCGAAGTCATCAACTTAAAGCAGTTTGAAAAAAGGAAGAAACAGTATGCAAAGGACAGTACCACGCATTACTATTTCATGGCTTTGAAAAGTGACACCATTATTGATGCTACAAGTAGAGGTTTGTGATCATTATGCAGTTATTTGTTTCACTGTTTGGTTACTAAACTTAACATTGTAATCATTGTTAGAAGAGGAGTAAAGAGACCCCCTCGAACACCTCTCCTTCTGACTGATGGGTTTTAAGAAAAAAGATAGTCATGTTGCATATTGTTCAAACTAGAAGTCAATAAGGACTTCCAATTTGTATGATTAAGGATATAAAGTGGGACAGAGGCCCCTACAATAATACATGAGTACTAAGGAAATCAAAATCAATTTTTTGTCCCCTGGACCAGAGGCGGGCTTAGGGGGGGGGGGGACAGAGAAGGCACTTGCCTCGGGTACAGAAACTTTAAGGGCGCAAAATTTCAAAAAAAAAAAAAATAATATAAAGGTTATAATCATTTTGTGATTCTTGAAATTTATTAATAAAGTAACTAACGCAGTTAATAAATGAAAATAATCAATGACTTATTGATTATTCAATAAAATAAAAATAATTAAACAATTAAAGTAATAAATTAAAAATAAATTATTAATTAATTAATAAATTGAAAATAATTTTGTTAGCAAATTAAAATTTTGCTAAAATTTGGATTGGCAACTTTGTGGAAGACAGGGGGGGGGGGAGTGCTAATTAAGATTTTGCCCTTGTCGCTAGAGAGGTCAGAAATGCCACAGCCCTGGGCCTATCTTAGGTCTATTCATACCTCAAAATCGTGATTTGCTAAGGTTTTCTTTAGGACAAGGTTGTTTCAAAATTGGGAAGTTTTTTGGGTATTTCTACATTTTCGTCAATGTTGCCATGCTGAACTGTGAAAATGAATAAGCAAAAATAATTGTTAAATTAAAAACGCTTTTCGTCAGTAAAAATTAAATTATTGACAATGTGTTGATACCCACAGACAGGTACACCTTCAAAGGAAGGTGTCATTTTCTTTTAATTCATTTCAATGAAAAAACCTAAAAAATGGATTTTGAATGAAAATACTAAAGAAAGGTGCTATTCAAGATCTAGGGTCCATAACAGGGGGGGGGGTAGGAGGGTTGACAGAGATTTTGATCTTTTGCAAGTTCTAAACAAAATTTGCCAAAGTATTTTGTACAAATGTGTAAAATAAATGAATATAATTCAAAAAAAAATTAAATCTATCATACTGTAAGTTACAAAGTAAAAGTCCTCCTCATACATAGGAATATTTTGCTTGTTTTAAGTTCTAGTGGTGTTCTTGAAGTTTTCATTTCAATTTTTTTCTTTTTTTTATCTTTGTAGTAAAGAATGGGTAAATATTTTGATTATGAATGTATTTTTGAAGTTTCAAACCTTTTTCTCATATCGCCAAAGTCAACTCAAAA
>CM051267.1:2882614-2920114 GCA_027921565.1 Artemia sinica | reverse complement strand
TCTATACCCTTTCACTGTAATTTAATTTTAAATTAAATTAAATGTTTTAATTTCATGAGCTCATTCATGTCCTCTATTTTTCGCATCAAGTGCACATTTATTTCAGATTTGGGATTCTGCGTATTGAACAAAATGCAAAGACTTTGCGTTTGCTTGGATTGGTGCCAAAAATACGATTATGTGCTAATAATATTAGCACATATATATATTAATATAATATAATACATAAATATATTAATAATATTAGCGTACTTTCAACACAAGGGGAATCTATAAACCTTCTTAAGGTTGACTCTTAGGAAAATTATGCATAATCAATCTAACATCAAATCCAACCAACCCCCAAAGCGGATATTGTAACCGAACCATTCCAACTATTACAGACATTACAGACCTTGTAACCGAACCACTACAACCGTTACGGACCTTGTAACCGAACCATTAAAACTATTACGGACGTTACGGACCTTGTAACCGAACCACTACAACCATTACGGACCTTGTAACCGAACTATTACAACCATTAAGGACACTACGGACCTTGTAACTGAACCATTACAACCATTATGAACATCACAGACCTTGTAACAGAACCTTTACAACCATTAAGGACATTACGGACCTTGTAATCGAACCATTGCCACCATTACGGACCTTGTAACCGAACCATTACGGACATTACGGATCTTATAACCGATCCTTGAAAAAACCATTACAAGGACCTTGCGTTTATTGGGATCGGGAACTGAATAAGATTAGCTCTACCGCGTGCTATCATTGCAAGGGGAATCTGGTTGACTATTAATAAACTTATGCATAAACAGACCAACGCCATAAATAACCAACCTGAAAAGGGGTATCAATTTTAAATGAATGAATGAGTATGTTTACTCGACTCAAAAATACAATAGAACATTGGGATCTTTCCGTTATGCCTCTGCCACTATTTAAAATCTATTTTTTCGTCGTTTACGGGTATGAAGCTGAAATAAAAGTGTGACGTATGGCAAAATCATGGGAAATATATAAGTTGGGCTGCATATTTGAAAATTTGGAAGGGAGGGGGATAAAGTAAAATGAAGAGGTTTTAGGAATGATATTAGTAAATAACGAAAAGATCTATCAAGTAGACAGCTTCATTTACCTCGGTAGTATCAGAGGCAACGCTGTAGCGTTGCCTATAGTAAAGGCCATACGGCTCCAATGTTTTATTATTTATTATTATTTTTTTTTCCCAGAGGCACTTCATATGGAAGGGGTCGTCGTAGAAGCTTCAAAGGAGGCTCATTCGATTGGAAATCGAGAGTTCTAGTGCCCTTTTTAATAGTCAAAATGATTGGAGGGCAACTAGCCCCCCCCCCCCACGCCCATCATACCCCCAAACACATCCAATCAAAATTTTGAGATAGCCATTTTGTTCAGCGTAGTTGATTTCCAGATAGAAAATATATTTTTGAGGAGGATACTCCCCCACAACCCTCAGGGTAAGGGTTTTAAGTTATGCCCTGGGGGCATATAAGGTTTTTATAGAAGGCGTTGAGGTAGAAACTTCAAAACAGGCTCATTCGATTGGAAATTAAAGAGCTAGTGCCCTTTTTAATAGTCGAAAGTGATTGGAGTGTAACTAGCCCCCTCCCCAACCACATCCAATCAAAATTTTCAGATAGCCATTTTGTTCAGCGTAGTTGATTTCCAGATAGAAAAAATATTTTTGAGGAGGACACTCCCCCACAACCCTCAGGGCAAGGGTTTTAAGCTATGCCCTGGGGGCAATGAGGTTTTTATAGAAGGCGTTGTCGTAGAAACTTCAAAACAGGCTCATTCGATTGGAAATTAAAGGGCTAGTGCCCTTTTTCAGAGTCGAAAGTGATTGGAGGGCAACTAGCCCCCCCCCTCACGCCCATCATTTCCCCAAACACATCCAATCAAAATTTTGAGATAGCCATTTTGTTCAGCGTAGTTGATTTCCCGATAGAAAATATGTTTTTGAGGAGGACACTCCCCCAGAACCTTCAGGGCAAGGGTTTTAAGATATGCCCTGGGGGCAATGAGGTTTTTATAGAAGGCGTTGTCGTAGAAACTTCAAAACAGGCTCATTCGATTGGAAATTCAAAGGGATAGTGCCATTTTTAATAGTCGAAAGTGATTGGAGGGCAACTAGCCCCCCCCCCTCACGCCCATCATTTCCCCAAACACATCCAATCAAACTTTTGAGATTGCCATTTTGTTCAGTGTAGTTGATTTCCATATAGAAAATATGTTTTTGAGGAGGACACTGCCCCATAACCCTCAAGGCAAGAGTTTTAAGTTATGCCTTGACGGCATTAAGGTGTTGTCGTAGAAACTTCAAAACAGGCACATTCAATTGGAAATTGAAAGGGCTAGTGCCCTTTTTAATAGTCGAAAGTGATTGGAGGGCAACTAGCCCCCCCCCCTCACACCCATCATTCCCCCAAACACATTCAATCAAAATTTTGAGATAGCCATTTTGTTCAGCGTAGTTGATTTCCAGATAGAAAATATGTTTTTGAGGAGGACAATCCCCCACAACCCTCAGGGCAAGGGTTTTGAGTTATAACCCTGGGGGCATATAAGGTTTTTATAGAAGGCGGTGTCGTAGAACCTTCAAAAAAGGCTCATTCGATTGGAAATTTCGAGGGCTAGTGCCCTTTGTAATAGTCGAAAGTGATTTGAGGGCAATTAAACCCCCTCTCACGCCCACCTTTTCCCCAAACACATCCAATCAAAATTTTAAGATAGCCATTTTATTAAACGTAGTTTTAAGTTCTGGAAATTAGGTCTTTGAGGATTACAACTCCTCCAAAGCCCTCAGGGCAAGGGTTGTAATTTAAGGATTCTCCGAATCCTTCATATTATTTCTTATGGAAGGAATGCTCGTATAAACTTTAGTGAGGGCTCATTTGATTGAAAATTGAAAGTTCTTGTTCACTTTTTAAGAGCCGAAAGAGATTGAAGGGCAACTAGCCCCTCTCCCTCCTCCACGCCCTAAATGCATCAGATAAAAATTTTGAGATAGACATTTTGTTAAAATAGTTCAAAGTTCTGATAACAAAAACTCCGGTGTAGACACAGCCCACCAGGGCCCAGGGGTAGGCGTTGTAAGTTATGCCCTGGGGCATAACTTATTAAGGGGGGTTTATAACTTATGGGAAGGAGTTTCTTATGGGAAGAACACATAGGAAATCTATTATAATTATCCAATTATAAGGTTAAGATACATACTCTGTGATAGATGCAAAATTGCTTTGGCACACAAATTCCTATTAAGGTCAATTCCAAACAGTCGTGATCCCTTTATGTCAGCAAGTGAAATGGTCTAAACCCCCTTATTGGAGCTATTTTTTCAATCCATTCATTGTTGTCAATCGCTGTCCACAAGTTATGCAAGCTGTCTATTGTTCATATATATATAAGGTTTTTATCAAAGAGGTAATCGTATAGACTTTGAAAAAATACCTCATTCGATTTAAATTGAAAGTTCTAGATCCGTTTTTAAAGTCAAGAATAATCGGACAGTAAGCACCCCCCCCCCATGCCATAAAAACCTGAAACTTTTGCAATCAAAAACAAACAAAAATTAATTAAAAAAAACTTTCCGAAAAATAAGTTTTTCAAAGAAAAGTAAAGGCCATTTTAAACTTAAGCTCAGGAGATACAAATACCTGCTAAAATTCAAACTCAAAACGACCAGAAATTACTATTAAAGAATACATGAAACCCAAAACGAACAGAAATTAAATAAACAATTATAGCAAAAAACATACAACAAGTAATAATATAAATGAATAAATAGATCTTAAAGCGAGTAATGCTTAGATTGAATATGAAAATCAAGCTTAAAACGAAAACAAATATTTTGCTATTAAAGTATAAATGAAACTTAAAACGAACAGAAATTAAATAAACAATCAATGCGAACAAACATACAATATATATTAATGTAAATGAATAAATAAATCTTAAAACGAGTGAAACTTAAATTGAATGTGCAAATCAAGTTTGAATCGAATAAAAATAACTACAAACAAGAGTTTGGGTATCGTCTCACTGCAGAAGCCTAAAACCTACTGCGTCATTGGCGCTTTACTGAAAACGAATTATATTACAAATGTTTTCTTTTGTACTTAATATTGAAAATAAATATTAAAATTACAGTAAAATTTTGAACTGATGAGCATTTAGCAATTAATATCATTATGCATCAAATATTTAGTTTAATTTATTAGTTCTTTTCAAGATTGGTCAAGACAAATATAGTTTCACTACTAGCAAAATTTGGATGCTGCCCCCTTCTTTAACTGTAAAAACCTAAAGCCTTCTGCGTCATTGGTGCTTCACTGAAAACGAATTACTCGTATATTACAAATTTATTATTTTCCAGTTCTTACAGCATTGAAAATAAAAATAAAATTACAGTGAAAAAAAATCTTGAACTGATGGATCTTTCAACAATTAATATCATTATATATCTAATATTCAATTTGATTTTGTTTATACTTTCCAAGACTGTTCAAGACTCATAATAGTTTTGCCATTTTTTTTTAACTCTGCCATTTTTTGTAACTAATCGTGTTAGTTTGTTATGAAAACATTCTATGGCTTCTAGGCATTTCTATTTGAGCGGAAAACTGCACCTCAAACTTTGTGGAACATGCATTTTCTTGCATGAAACACCAAAATATAATAAAATGTCAAGTTTCGGAGTGTTCCACCACTCGCAAGCAAGTGCCATTGGTATTTTTGAATCCGCATGGTCAATTTAGGGGGTGGAGGGTAGGCTAAATCTCGTAGCAGCCCCATTCCGTCGTGGTATGGTTCACATTTTCAACACCTGGCGTCCGGACTATCATATAATCTACCAAGCATACAACTACCCCAAATCAGTAGCAAACAGAGTCAAACTCAAAACGAGCATAAATTAATGTGAGTAGGGTTCAAAACCCCTATGCTTTCTAAAAGCCAGAATATAATTTGTACTTTACTGAAAAAAATTCAAATGAGTTTACTGAAAAAAAATGTGCATTGTCAATTTAATATACATATGCTGATATTTATTCCCTAAAATCTTAATTAATTTTTGATTTCTTAAAGTTACAAAAGTGAAAATATTTCAAAGAATTGTTTTCAGTAAAGCGCCAATGACGCAGTAGGTTTTAGGCTTCTGCAGTGAGACGATACCCAAACTCTTGTTTGTGGTTATTTTTATTCGATTCAAACTTGATTTGCACATTCAATTTAAGTTTCACTCGTTTTAAGATTTATTTATTCATTTACATTAATATATATTGTATGTTTGTTCGCATTGATTGTTTATTTAATTTCTGTTCATTTTATGTTTCATTTATACTTTAATAGCAAAATATTTGTTTTCGTTTTAAGCTTGATTTTCATATTCAATCTAAGCATTACTCGCTTTAAGATCTATTTATTCATTTATATTATTACTTGTTGTATGTTTTTTTGCTATAATTGTTTATTTAGTTTCTGTTCGTTTTGGTTTTCATGTATTCTTTAATAGTAATTTCTGGTCGTTTTGAGTTTGAATTTTAACAGGTATTTGTATCTCCTGAGCTTAAGTTTAAAATGGCATTAACTTTTCTTTGAAAAACTTATTTTTCGGAAAGTTTTTTTTTAATTAATTATTAGTAAAGACGGTGGGTCCAGTGAAGATGTTAAAGTAGAATTGCCAAGGCCCAAGGTGTTTTTTTCACAGTTGAAAAACTTTGGAAGAATAGGAAGATAGTCTGCGAACCAAGATTAGAATATTGGAAGCTACAGTGATGACAGTGGTCAAGTAGGGTTCTAAAGTATGGGCGCTCCGAAAAGCGAAGGAAGATTTGCTTGACGTTTTCCAGAGAAATTGCCTGCGAATTGTTTTGGGTATTCGACTGACTGACCGTATTTCAAACCGAGAGTGTATGAAAAGTGTGGTTCAATCCCGCTTTCTAGGGCTGTAATGAGAGCAAATTTGAGATGGCTAGGGCACATTCTGAGGATGAAGGTTGACAGTTTGTCAAAGATTGTCCTTTTCGGCCAACCATCTAGGGATAAACGGAAAGCAGGTCGTCACCAGTCGGGGTGGGAGGATTTCACAAAGAAATATTTATGGGAAATGGGAATTTCCTTGGAGTGTGTAAAGAGGAAGACTTTGAATAATTTGGGACGGAGGAGGAGCGTGCGTAACTGTGTTGGTCTCAAGTGGCTTGGTGTTGCGGTGAGGTGTTAGCAGCAGTAGTAGTATATTAGTAATTATTTGGGATTTTTGAAATTATTTGTATGATTCCTAAAAGTGCTTCACTTTACTTTAACCCCTCCCTCCTTAATGTGTAATATATAGCCCAAATTATATATACCCCATGCAGTTTGCCATACGTCACTCTTTTGTTTCAACTTAATACCCATAAACTGAATAATTTAATCCACGCGTAATTAGCGGTATAGCTAGGGTTGTATCCAGAATTCTTTTTCGAGGTGGTGGGGGGGGGGGCACAAAGTGATTTTTTTGGGGGTGGATACAAAAACGCATCAAAAATTTGTTTAGGTTCATTTTGTTATATTTTTACGAGTCGGACAAACATTTCGGGCGGGGGGGGGCATGTGCATAACGGAAAACACCCCAATATTGCAATAAAGTGATAAACCAAAAATGGAGAGCTGGATTCTTAATTCTTGGGATTAATGAACATGAGAATTAATTCTTCAACTCAAAAAAAAAATAACAAATAAAAAAAGAAAGTAAAAATACTGAATGAAAGACTGGGCATGAAAAAGAAGCGCCATTCTGACATTGTTAAGTTGGTAACCCTGACATGGTAAAGAAATAAAAACAATAAAAAATAATCTAAAATATAATTGCGTCCCATCATCAAAGCTCAATAAATTTTATTAATATTATGTTTTTCAAGTTATATTTATTCTGTCCAAATAACTCAGCTAGAGTTTTGTCGCTCAACTTATATATATATATATTTTATGTTTTTTTATCTATTAATCTGTGTTAGTCTTTTATTTATACGGTATTTGATTTAGAACTTAGATATTTTGGCATTAACATTATGAATTTGATTCTCTCTAAAATACCTAAGATACCTAAAAAACAATCGACAGTATGCAGAAATAATCGAAATTCGTTAATTCGCATGTCGTGTACGGACTCATTCGTAATTGTGATCGTCAATTAACACTTATTGCACAAAATTATAACAAATTTTAAATTAGATTTGCGATTCCTTGATGTATTATGAAAAATCTGTAGGATGATTTATTTTTCTTTAGGAAATATTTCCCGTTTTATCAATCACAGCTGTTATCCGAACTGTGAAACCCAAAAGTGGACAGTAAATGGAGAGCTTCGGATCGGATTTTTCACAAAGGCTGAGATCAACGCGGGAGAGGAGTTGACTTTTGACTACCAATATGAGCGATATGGGTAAGTTAAATTATGAAAAAAGTTGTGGAGAGTGTAGCATTAACGAGTGGATGCTATTCAGGGGCTCAAGTGGGTGGGAGTGGGAGGAGCATTAACGAGTGGATGCTATTCAGGGGCTCAAGTGGGTGGGAGGAGCTATATATATATATATATATATATATATATATATATATATATATATATAGTATATATATATATATATATATATATATAATATATATATATATATATATATATATATATATATATATATATATATATATATATATATATATATATATACATATATATATATATATACATATATATATATATATATATATATATATATATATATATATATATATATATATATATATATATATATATATATATATATATATATACATATATATATATATATATATATATATATATATATATATATATATATATATATATATATATATATATATATATATATATATATATATATATATATATATATATATAATGCTATGTTATAATCCAAATCTTGAAAACTCTACAGAATTCATTTTTATTTTCAACAACCAAATGAAACACGCATTTTTAGATCCATAAGTTTTTTTCTTACTGTTTCTGTTCAAGCGCTGTGGCTGAAAATCTTATTTGAAATAGAAAATAGCCCCTATGGACCAATGGGGTTTTGTAATAAAATACAAAAGACAAATACAAGAATAATGTGAAATTTATATTAACTTTAGTGGTGAACAGCGTAGTTGATGTGCTAAGAGTAACAGAGCTAAAGACAAAAATACTAGGGTCCGTAAAAAAATCTATTCCCAGCCTTGTTTTGAAACATTTCAGATTAAGGTGAATTTTGAATCTACATATAAACGGCACTAGACCTAGCAATTTCCTTTCAAATGAGCCCTTGTTTTTTTTTTCATTTAATTGTTTAAACCTTTTTTTCATTTATTTAGTTTTTATGGATGTAAAATGAGTGTTTTATTTGGTTGTCGAAAATCGAAATGGATTTTGTAGAGTTTCCAAAATGTGGATTATAACATAGCATTATAACAATGCTAAATTTTCTTGCAAATTTAACAGCGGTATCTGTTTGATTTGCTCAATAGATGTTGCAATTATCTTGCAATTCAGCCTTATTCATTATTGGGCTCACTGGATCAGAGATACATTAAAAAATTTCGATTCAGAAATAAAAATGGAAATTATTAAGTTTCATTTTAAAATGTGAACTGTTAGAATGAATTGTTAGAATAACAAAAAGTCATTAAATTAGGATTTTAAAATTATTTGCCTTATTGTATCAAATTATCTGAAAGAAAAATGATGAGAAATGATGACGAAGGACAAAAAATATGGCTATTTTAAACTACTCTGCAAGAGACGTCGCTCTCGTCTTCTATGGTCTTAATTTTTGTTTCAATATAAAAAAAATTTACATAGTTAATTTTAACTTAGAGGCTTGAATTATAGCAGCTCTAAATTTGATAGGACGGATTATTAAATAATCCGTCCAACCATGGTGTATGGTAATACTTATGAGTTTGACTCTCCCGATGCTGTACTAGCTAGTTTCTTGTTGATAAGGAAGCAGGAAGATGAAAATATTATAATTTATTATACTTCCTTTGATGGAATTTTGAACACCTTTTCATGATGGTTAGGTGGTACTGTGCCGCTCGGCATGCAAACCACTATCTTAGTTTAGCTTTAATTTCACCTGTTTTGGCGTCATCTATCCAAACAGCATTGCGCTCACTCGGTATTTTCAGACCTAAAGTAGGTGGCGTGCATGTTGCAAACCAAACGAAACTGGAGATACCGTGGCTACAGGTGTGTAATCCTATTCCTGTGGTTGTAACTAACAGGAAGTGTCCCATAAGTAAGTCCAAACCACACAACCAACGATGTCTTGTACCTGTTTGACTGATTGAGCTTCCTTCGAAGCTGCAGTTGGCTTCCACTATGCCATAGATTAATTGCTCGCACCTTATACCTCCTCTATTGTGACCGTGACTTTCTTCAATCCAAAGAGTTATGCCGAATATATTGCCCGGTCATTCTCGAACAAAATGGGTGAACAAGAAACAATTTTGCGTTTGAATTATATCCCAGGTGCCGCTATTACAGAAAGCCGGAACGTGACTGAACAAACTTGCGCTATCCCTGGTTTTATCACTAAGATTATTACACAGAAAGAAAGACGCCTCGATCGTAATGGTGGTGGCGTAGCAATATTTTACAGAAACATTTTCCGTAGGCTCCTTCTCCAACTGGAAGACCCTGCCCATGCATCCTTGTGGGTTTATACAAGGCCTAAAGGACTATCCCGGCGCTTCTCCTGCCTTATTTTGGCAGCCGTCTACTATCCAGAAATCGCAAGGAACCTTAAAGGACTGTTATTGCATTTACAAAAGGGGTAGATTTTTGCCACACCAAGTTCAGCTGCCCCACCATTGTTGTATGTGGAGATTTCTACAAGGTGAATAAACAATAATTGGCTTCTAGCCTCAGTCTGAAATAAAGTGGTGAAAGCGCTACTCATGTTGCGGTAGACTAGACTTGATTTTGACAAATTCTGAACGCTTCTACCATAATACCCACTTCCTGGGATCGTTGGCAACATCAAAACGTTATACGTTCTTCTGAAAGGCCAGAAATCCTGTAGCAGCTCCAAAACGCGTCCCTGTTGTAGTAAGATCTTTCACTAAAAACAACATCCAGTCCTTCGGACGATGGATAAGTCAGTATGATTTCTCAGCAATGATCAATGAACAAGCACTGGGCAGAAAAACCGAGCTTAGAAACTCAATCTTGTACGAACAGTATGAGGAGCACTTCCCAACAAAGCTGTGTACAAGTCCTCCTCTGATCGCCCATGGATCACAACTGAAATCAAGGCTCTTACAAAACTGCGGTCTCAAACTCCTGATAAAGGACTGCGCAGCAAAGTCGTTGCCCTCTGCCGCAAAGCCAAGAAATCGCTTGCTGCAAACCGCGTTGATCCATGTCTGTTACTAACTGCAAAAAATGGCACGATTCAGTAAAGAAGATGACCGGCAAAACGCGAGACCCTCATTTACCGATTCCGGAAGACGACAACTCCTATTTGACAGCGTCAGAGGTGAATATTTTTTTTGCTAGTATATGTATCACATTCCCGACCTTTACGAGTAAAGAACTTGCAACTGTTCTCGAAAAATTTAGTCAGTTTAGCGAGCGACCGCCAGAAGAGCCTTATCATGTTTCTCGTCAACTACTCAAATTCAAACCCCAGAGCTAGTCTTTTCCTGTTGAAATGCCTGTGAGACTTCTTTGTGAATATGCTCCTTTCATAGTGACTCCGATAGCGAGTATCATTATATCACAATGTATCACAGTGAATGTAGTATCACTATCTTAATGAAGCTCAACGCTCTAAAAACTGATTTCCAAGAGCTAGTACCCCTCTTCCAGCCCCTGAAGATTGAAATATACTCGGTGTTACTTTCTCAACTGATTGGAGATCCAACAGCCATGTGAGTGAGCTAGTCTGCAAAGGCTACGCTGCCCTGGAATCGCTTGTTACAATAAAAAGGTTCGATTTCAGAGGGAAGTTAATGAAACTGGCCTTCATGACTTACGTTTCTGCCTGTACTAGAATACTTATGTCCTGTTTGGGGCCCAAGCGTTCAGTTAAGCCCTGGGCTAAGCCAAGATATTGAGGCCATACAAATACGTCTTTGTAAAATTATGATGGGAGAAAGCTATACTTCCTAGGAAAGGGGCCTTTAATTACTGGGACTTTAGTCACTCCACAACCACAGACAAAATCATATATTCAAATTTGGACAACACATTCTAAGAAGCTCAAAACACAGGTGTATCCTCCCCCCGAACGCACCCCCAAACACTTACCAGAAGACAGAACAAGTTAGAATCAGTTTACTGCTGCACAACGCGGTATCAGCATTCTTTTGTTCCCTTTTTCACGGGTCTTTTTAACAGCATAAAATGATTGTAGTTCTGGTTCGTGTAATTTATATGTGCCTTTTAAACAGCTCAGTTTTAGTGGTTCTTAGTGCTATGTCGAGTGTGTCAATAAATATGTCTACATCTGTGTCTATATCTATGATTCTTTCTCTCTTTTTGACCCCCCCCCCCTCCCAATAGCTTTCCTTGAGCTTTAAATTCTTTAATTCCAAAAGAAGACAGGTATCTTTGACAACATTCACCCCCCCCCATCCCCAATTACCCCAATCTGTGCCATTAGTCTTCATATAATTCCACTGAGTCTAACATTCTCATGAGACTGGAACTTGACGATATTTTATTGCAATATTGAGGTGCATGAAACCAAAATAGTAAAGTAAAGAGGTACATGAAACCAAAGCTGAACAGAAATTAAGTCAGATTTTATTTCAGGCGACAAACGACAATAATCACCATTATAATTTGTATTTTTTTCTGAAGTTTTGTATTTATTTATCTATTTTTTTTCTTTGTTTAGGAAGGAAGCTCAAAAATGCTATTGTGAATCTACAAATTGTCGGGGCTGGATAGGGGAGGTACCATCAGACGAGGAGGAAGAGGAAGAAGAAGAGGAATCTTTTTCGTCAGAAGAGGATGACCTCCCATTGCGCCCACCAAAACCGAAGGAGGAAGCTCTTATACAGCCTGTTGAAGAAATTGCAGCTGAAGAGCCTGTCGCTGTTTCAACCGAAACGAAGGTGGCTGAAAAGGTTGAGGTTGACAAGGTGGAAGAGGTGGTAGCTAAGATCGAAGAGTCTGTTGAAGAGAAACCTGTCAAGATAATAGAACTGCCTGAAGAAGTTTGTTTGAAGAAGAAAAAGAGGAAAACGAGACTGGCAAGGCTGTTTAAAGAAGATGATGATGTAAGTTCTATTTTGGCTCCTTTTTCTGGATTAATTTTGAATGGAATGGATTTAGACACAATAGACCAAATAAGCATCCAATGGAAACTTTGACTAAATATTCTAATTGGCATACTCAGTTTCATTGTTGGGGAGTGGCCCCCCCTCCTAGATTTCGAAAAATACTTATTTTGGTATTTTCATTGGAAAACACGCTTTTCTGATATTTTTATTTAAAAAAAAATACCATAGCATCCCCCCTAGATTCAAGTATACCCCTCCCCCTTTCCCTAGATTTTTTTTCCATCCTAAATTTTAAAAAATACAGTTTTTTTGGGGGGGGGAGGTCGGTTTTAATAAACGCCATCTACTTAAATAGACGATGCTGACATCGGACGCTGCCTTAATCCCGTTAGGTCTAAATTATTCCAGTATTCTAGCATTTGTAGTATTTCTAGTTTTTTGGTTTCTTCCAAGATTTTGATGAATATCTTTTTTTGTTTGTTATTTAATGAACGTGATAATGTAAGTTCTATTTTTTCTTCTTATTCATAAGGAAAGAAGGGCTGGAATTGGAATTTTCTAGGAGAGGAAAAAGTTTCGCAAATAAGTTTTTTTTTCAAAAAAATGTTGAAGAAGTACACTTGTTCTTTTGTCAGCCAAATTAAGTTTCCGAGCAGTCAAGCCTTTGATCTTTATGCTCATAACAAAAAACAAAGGGCCCACATCATATCAAAGATCCCTGCTACAGTGATTTTTATTCCTATATTATAAAATTCAAAATTTTGTATTTGTTGCTAGAAAGGTGGTCAAGGATGCGTGATTATTTGCTTTCCCTGCTCCCGGGACTACGGTATCGAATTGTTAAATAAAGCTATCATTTGGGCACAGACAAGTTAAAAAAAAAGCATTAAGCATAGATAACAGGGGGAGGGGTCTGAGTGGTGAAATTTGTCGTGATTCTTTGTTTTCAAAATTTTGTGCTTTTTAAGTATTTCGGTCTTTTACGATGAAATTACGATCAATCTGTAGTTCCAGTACTATTTTAAATGATGTTATTTTTTATTTAGTTAAATTTGATGTTTACATATTATATTTTTTATTATGTTATGTTCCTATGTTTTTTTTTGTTTTTATTAGATTTTTTTTATCTTATGTTTTCCGCGTTAATTTTTGTTTACTTGACATTCCAAGCTTCTGAAGAAATGTTTTGATGTTGTTAAAGTGTTAATAAGTTAAATTATTTGATATTGAATAACTTTTTAAGAGCCTTTTTTCGTCCATAAATGTAAGATTTTCTATTGAACGAATTTAGGAAGAGCGGCAAAAAATAAGTATCCAAGGGAAAATTAGTTTGAGTGGTCTGAAAAATAAAACACAGATTTCGACGTTCTGCTTGTTGATGTTTGAGCTAAAAAACCGGAATCCGGAAACGAAAATATGATTCTATTTTACGTTGAATTGAACATCCAAGCCCCTTATAAATAGTTTAATGAAAAGAAAATGTATTATGTCAAAATATAGGGGGGGGGGGGGTCAACAAATGTAGGGGGGTGAAGACTGTTTGCTCTTCGTAAATCACATGAATTTATTTTTAGTAGAAAATTCAAATTTCCAAACATTTTGAGGGTGGTTTGGAGAACAAAACACAGATTTTGACGTTCTGCTCGTTGATGTTTCGAACTAAAAAACCTGAATCCGGAATTGAAAATATGGTTTTATATTACGTTGAATTGAACATACTAGCTCCTTAAAAATAGTTTAATGAAAAGAAAATGTATTATTTCAAAATATAGGGGGGACTTCAACAAATTTAGGGGGATGAAGACTGTTTGCTCTTCGTAAATCACATGAATTTATTTTTAGTAGAAAATTCAAATTTCCAAACATTTTGAGGGTGGTTTGGAGAACGAAACACAGATTTTGACGTTCTGCTCGTTGATGTTTCGAACTAAAAAACCTCAATCCGGAATTGAAAATGTGATTTTATTTTACGTTTAATTGAACATCCAAGCTCCTTGAAATTAGTTTGATAAAAAGAAAATGTATTATTTCAAAGTATAGGGGGGGGGGGGGGGGTAGGCGTCAACAAATTTAGGGGGATCCAGACTGTTTGCTGTTCATAAATCATATAAATTTATTTAACGTTGACGTTCCGCTTGTTGATGTTACTTGTTGAAAAACCTGAATGTGAAATCTGAATAAAAATATGTATCTATTTTATGTCTAATTGAACGTCCAATTTTCGTCAAATGGTCTGAGAAAAAAATAATGTATTTCAGAACATTCATGGGTGGGGGCTCAACAATTTTTTTTTTTTTTTTGGGGGGGGGGGGGTTAAGAGTGTAACCTGCTGTTCGTAAATGATATTGTTTTGTTGCCGTTTGGATATTAAAATTTCCAAACATTTATGATAAGATAAGATAAGGGTTTATTCCAAAAAACAACACAACACAAAAAAAACAAATGACCTTCCATAAGCTAACGCTTGTTCGGAGGTATTAACCCTCTTAAAATTAACACTTATAATAACATACTAAAAAAAGAGAAAAGAAAGAAAGAAAGAAAAAGAAAAAAAAAGAAGAAAAAATGAAAATCTTACACTCACTCGGCTCCTGGTCGCAATAACCAAAAATCAATACTTCACATACTCCAAAACTTCCCGCCGTCATCCCATAAATAATAAATAAACAAAACAAAAAAATAAAAATATATAGGAAAAAACGGGAAAAAAACGGGTTCCGGGCTAACCTGAGAGTGACTCAACTATACCACCCTTTAAAACAAATTCATACCTACGGAGACAAAGGGTTTTAAGGGCCCGACGGAATTCACATAGATTCGCTGAACTTTTGAAAGAAACAGGCAAATTATTCCAGACAACTGGCCCCACATGACGTATTGAAAATAGCGATCTAGTACTAGTAACTTGAGGTGTCCGTATATCTCTAGCATGACGAGTAGGATAATTGTGTACATCATCACCAGAAATAAATAAATTTAAGAAATTTGAAAAACACTTGGGAACCAAATTAGAAAAATATTTAAACATAAATAACCCATGGTAAAATTTTCCAAGACCTGACACTGGGATAATATTTAACTGTACATATTGGGATCTCACCGAGGTTCTCCGATTATCTCCGGACAACACTCGCAGTGCCATATTTTGTATCACACGTAACTGCTGCAAATGCACTGAGAATTTGCTAGACCATATGCTCACGCAATATACTAAATACGGGTGAACTAACGAAAAATAAATCAATCTCAAAACAGAATCCTGGAAAATATTTTTTAACTTTCTCATCATTCCAACATTTCTTGCAATCTTACTACTAATAAAAGAAACATGATTTTTAAAACTAAGGCATTCATCCACAATAACACCAAGGTAACGTATAGTATTTGTACGCTTAATTACATAATTCTCCATTTGCAAATCCACAACCCAAGGGTAAAAATTTGATGATCTACCATATATAATAAAACCTGATTTACTATGGTTTAACAAAAGCTTATTCACTCTCATCCACTTATTTATACCTAACATACCTCTTCTCATTATCTCTATTAAATCAGATTCAGTCTTTGCTGCGGCAGTAAAATGGGTATCATCTGCAAAACTAGGAATAATCACCCTACAATTGGAATGTGCACTATCTAACAAATCTGAAACAGAAAATCGTAAGTCGTTAATATAAACCAAGAATAAAAGCGGACCTAAAACAGAACCCTGTGGAACACCATAATCAACCATTCTTTCACCAGACCTCACATTAGAAATTTCGACGCACTGGGTCCTACCTCTCAAAAAAGTTTCAAATAACTTCAACGCATTACCTCTAATTCCACAATTTTCTAGCTTCATAATTAAAATTTCATGGTCAACTGAATCGAACGCTTTAACAATATCTAAAAAAATAGACGCCACCTTAAAACCTTGGTCCAAAGCATCATGCACAAACGTCGTCAAAAATAAAACTGCCTGTTCGGTAGACATCCCCTTACGAAAACCGAACTGATTAGAATGGAAAAAGGAAATATTCTCCAAAAACTCAGATACTCTAGAATTAATAAGTTTTTCTACTAGCCTAGAAATAACAGAAAGGAGGGATATCGGTTGATAATGATTCACATTTTTCCTATCACCCCCTTTAAATAAAGGTATTACTCTGGCACTTTTAAGACACTCCGGATATATACCACATTTAAAACTAGCATTAACCAGGTACAAAATTTGTTGCGATATCACAGGAAAAATTGACTTAAAAACCTTTGTTGACTTAAAAACCTCTCAAAAAAACATTTTGAGAGGGATTTGGAAAACTAACACACTTTGACTTTCTGTCACTGATGATTTGACCTGAAACTCTTGATTTGGTAAATTATATTGAGCTGTTTGTAAATCTTTCTATTTTGTTTTTTAGCTGGATATTCAAATTTCCAAACTTCTTGAGAGCGGTTTGAAAAACAAAACACAGACTTTGACTTTCTGCCGATTGATGGTTCGAGCAGAAAAACCTGAATCAAGACGTTCATTACTGTCCCTCTTGTCTGAAGAGAGGAGTGATCCAGCATGCCGTCGTCTTTTGCTTGACTACCATGGTCTGAGGCTCCTTGGAGGTTGGCTTAGTGATCCTGCCACTACTGATGAGATGAAGTTGGAGGTAGGTTTCTTGAACTTAAACTTCACTGAAAAAAAGTGAATATATATTTGAAAAGCTTTGAATTAAACTTCGGAGCTTTATATGATTTTCAATTGTGATGAGCTGCGCAACCATATAACTGTAAACTATAAGTAAAGATTAATTGAAATCAGACCAACGATAAGAATTAAATAGCGATAGTAATCATAGTAATCAGTGGCACCACAAACGGGTTTAGTGTGCTCAGGGGCTTGATTAAGGGGAGAGACAGTTTCTTTTTCTATGTAGAAAATATCCTGTATATAAATTGTTTCATATAGAAACTATCTCTCATTTTAACTAAAAGGAGTAAAGCTACCCGTTTCTGTTCTTTATGCTGAAGCTTGACTACTGTGTTGAATGCAATAATTAGTAAGATTGCGCAATAATTAACAAGATAAAAATAAAAAACAGAGATGAAAATAGTGTCACTATTAAACAGAAATAGAATATTATCAATATTTGTAGAAATAATATAATATTTATAGAAAATAATATACTATTTATTGAAAAATAATAATATAAAATAAAAATAGAAATAATGAAATAAAAATAGTATCACTAATAAAATAGTATAGCTAATAAAATAGAAATAGTATCGCTAGATTTGTATGCTACTTCCAAATATCATGGTCGTTTTTCTGACTATGCATCCGCTCCCTGATGGTTCTGGTTGTAGCCCGACAAAAAACTAAAAGAAAGGTTTCTTGAACTTAAACTTTACTGAAACAAAGCCGAATATGAATGAGCACTCATACCGAGCTATGCTCCTAAGTCTAGAGCACTGTATATAAATAATATACAGTAGAATCATTTCCTATCTCAACCATTATACAAAGCCGGACCGAGATGTTGGTGCTCCGGAAAACGTATAAACATAAGCGACATTAGATTTTTTCACGGGTAGACAAGTCAGATTTCTCTTGAACGCGAAACTTGGCTTTACCTTTGTAACACTAAATTTTAAAGAATCTAATTTTAAATTAATATATTCCAATACATATATAAAAATCGATAATTAGTAGTGCAATGTTATTATTAGATGTTTTTAGAAATTACAAGTAGGTTTCGAAGTCTCGAGTTGGTTTCAAAGGCGTTTTGAGAAAGTTTCTGCGAAGTTCCAGGATTCTCATTTGATCTGCCATCAGCGGTCCAATGGACACAGACGTGCGAGTATAAGGGCGGAGCTTTTATACGCGCCAAGACTGTAGTAGCCAAATATTACTGATGCGTGATTCTACTGTATATTGTTAATATACAGTGGTCTAGAGACGATTCAAAATCTAAAGTCGAACTGGTCAGCCATGAAAGAACAAAGAGAGAAAAACCTCAAAATGAAGGACTAAGCAGCGGGTCCATGGCCGGTAGAAGGAAAGGAATAAACCAACTAAACGACGGATATTTCGCCTGTATAAAACTAGGTATCTTCGAAACTATAATATAAAATACGGCCAGTAGAAAGAAAAGATAAAGACAAAAACAACGCGGATATTTCGCCAGTATAAAATTAGGTATCTTCGAAACTATAATGTAAAACACGGCCAGTAGAAAGAAAAGATAAAGACAAAACAACGCGGATATTTCGCCAGTATAAAACTAGGTATCTTCGAAACTAATATAAAATACGGCCAGTAGAAAGAAAAGATAAAGACAAAAACAACGCGGATATTTCGCCAGTATAAAACTAGGTATCTTTGAAACTGTAATATAAAATACGGCCAGTAGAAAGAAAAGATAAAGACAAAAACAACGCAGATATTTCGCCAGTATAAAACTAGGTATCTTCGAAACTATAATATAAAATACGGCCAGTAGAAAGAAAAGATAAAGACAAAAACAACGCGGATATTTCGTCAGAATAAAACTAGATATCTTCGAAACTATAATATAAAATACGGCCAGTAGAAAGAAAAGACAAAGACAAAAACAACGCGGATATTCCTTCAGAATAAAACTAGATATCTTCGAAACTATAACATAAAATACGGCCAGTAGAAAGAAAAGATAAAGACAAAAACAACGCGGATATTTCGTCAGAATAAAACTAAATATCTTCGAAACTATAATATAAAATACGGCCAGTAGAAAGAAAAGACAAAGACAAAAACAACGCGGATATTTCGTCAGAATAGAACTAGATATCTTCGAAACTATAATATAAAATACGGCCAGTAGAAAGAAAAGACAAAGACAAAAACAACGCGGATGTTTCGTCAGAATAGAACTAGATATCTTCGAAACTATAATATAAAATACGGTCAGTAGACAGAAAAGACAAAGACAAAAACAACGCGGATATTTCGTCAGAATAAAACTAGATATCTTCGAAACTATAATATAAATTACGGCCAGTAGAAAGAAAAGATAGACAAAAACAAGGCGGACATTTCGCCAGTATGAAAACGAGGCGTCTTTAACGCTGATGAAACAAAGACAAAGTCTAAAATAACCTAAAAACAAATAAAAACCAAAACCAAGGAATAAAAACAACCAATATTAATATTTACAATTGTCGCAACTGATCCGCATAGGTAATAGAAGCTAATAGAGTTACTTCGATGAGAACACCAAAGCAAATAGATAAAATAATACAAAATGGAAATGAAGTTAATTATTATGTTGCAAAATAATCCTATTGTTTGCAACTATTGCTGCAACTCTCCTAGGTCTTTTATTTATTCTAGCCCCCCTGGCTACCCCCCCCCCCCCCCTCTCTTAGGGCGCGCTTGCTTCTAGGTTTTGAATTTACTTTAGTCCCCTGGTTATTTTGCAAGAACTTATTAAAATTATTAACTATAGGCTCATTTTTAAGACTGATATCACAAATTGAGTGAATATTCAAACTTCCCGCGTCTCTGTTCATAGAAAGATTAGCAAAATATTTTCTTCATTTCAATGGCTTCTCTAGCCAATTGTGTTAAGCTTCTATAGTTAGAGATACCTCTGTCCCTTGGAAATTGTACGATCAGGGGGTCAGATGGTCAGGGTGGTGGAAAATATGCTCATATACCAGGCCTAGGTGAAACACTTAAACGACTTGTACGTAATTATAATATTGAAACTTGCTTTGAATCAAGCAACTTTGATTCAGCTCGATTCAGCCTTGATCCTAACCACTGACTAGCTTTCTAAATTCTGGGAAGGAGTGGACTTGTGGCAATTTAGGTAGTTGTGTGTACAGTATTTCTTGTTCTTGTGGAAAATTTTATATTGGCCGAACCCTCCAACAGTTTTTGGAAAGCATTATTGAGCGTGATTCAAACCTCCATTTATAAAAACCTCCAGAAAATTTCGTTTCAGCTTTGGTAGAGCATTTCTTTGTTGTAAATATACACTGAAGACAACTGAAATCTTTTCTCAATTCTTATTTTTTAATTTTTTGGTACGCGTATTTAATTTTAAATTTTATGACAAATAAATGAAATCTGAATCGAAAAATATGGACCTTGCCTTCCTTATGTACATCGCCATCTATTTAAAACCAAAGGCAAAGAATGCGGTAAATTGATTATAGAAGAATCTGAAGTGCCTTACTAGGTTTTATACAAATCAATATGTGCAGACTCAAATGGGTTAAATCTGCGGGCTTTCTCTTATCAACTCCCAAACTCAATTGGCCTTACCCCATCCTCCCCATGTTGCGGATATTGCAACATAATAAATGAATAAATTGCTCATTGCCTATTCGAATGTAATATACTAGCGCCTGCACAGCATACCCTTCAAAAAAACTGTTAGTGTTGCAAACAACGCGAAATTTCCACATTAGTCGAAAGTATGTCTGACTCAACCTGCACAAAGAGTGCTGAAGTCAAAATATACACCAGTTTAATCCAGCTCCTGAAACCCAAATTACCATTTCAAGATAAACAACTAGAAGCCATCTGTAGTAGTCCAACATACCTCATATAAAGCGACAAAAGGAAAAAAGCTGGATAGTTTTGGGTGAAAAGCCCCCTTGACGCCTAACTAAAGAAGATGTGGAAAACCACGTTGGATATCCAGCTGGAGTCAAAAGGAAGAGGGCTAAATAGTTTTGACTGGAAAGCCCATTTCTCGCTTAGCAGAAGAAGAATTAAAAACTACAAACACCAGAAAAACTAAAAAACAGCTTAAATAAAAAAAGAACTAATCTAACTAAACATTTGAGTCTCTTTGAATCAAAAGTGAATGTTTTTTTCAGAGGAAGCATACTATTTTGTTTTAAACTCTTCTCTGACTTATGACTGGGCTAGGGCCTTAGGGCTAGGGTACCACGTGCTTATTAGAGCTTACGGGCAAAACAGTTTTTGGGCGTTTTTTCCCACATTTAATAAAATTTTATTATACATGTTTTATTATTCGAACATTTAACCATTCAGTCATGGACGCCAGAAATTGAGAGGGGAACACAACTTAAACTCGGTATTTCTGGTGTACCCGGGCCCAGCACCTCATTCCTTTTCAGGGTATGAATAATTGATGTTCTTTTTGTCCTGGATTTGTATTGTTCCGATCAGGCATTACTGCTGATTTTAAAATATCAAAGAGAAATTGTCTGGAAGACGATTTCAACCTAATGGTAATTTAGTTGTCTCAAAGTTGGCGATAGCCTTTTTGAAATAAAACCTTATCGTGCCTTATTCTTTCTGTAAGTAGAGGATTGGTCTCCGTTCTTATTTTTGGCCTTCTTAATAACTAGCATGAAGTTGAGATACATACTTGTACGATATAGAAGTTAATTGTTAAATTAACTTGGTTTACAGGTTTGATTAATCGGGCTGGTTTGCACTGGGCACAGACAGCGAACAAGCCCCGAGGAGAGTAGGAGCAAGAATGTTCTTTTGGCAAAGGAACTTAATTAAGCCCACTATACCTGTCTCCACTTTTAAAACAAATCAAGTTTCTCTCATCAAGGTTCAACTGAACTAGGATTCAAGGTTCAATCAAAATTCAGTCTCTAATCTGGTTGAAGGCAATTCCCAGGACTTAAACCTGATTAGAAACTTAGGGTCTTACGGAAAAGAAATGTCCCGAGAAGCGAAATCCATGAATTGTATCAATGAGAAACATTCAATGAGAAACATAATGAGAAACAATGAGAAACATAAGGGATACTCCCTTATGTTTAAACATAAACATATGTTTAAACAGAAACATAAGGGATACTCCTTTATGCGCACTCCCGAAAAAAATGAATTTTCGATTAATTGTTTGACAAAATAAAATTATAAATTAAACTGCAGTGACAGATGAATACACTGCAGCTAAGCTGCAGTGACAGAGTGACAGCTCCAATGCTATATTACGAATATCTGCAGGATCCTCGAACAAGCCAAAAAAAAATTTGTTTAGCTGATACAAGTATGTTAAAATACGTATCATAACAGGAAGCCTCGAGTCTTACAAATAGGGATGTGAGATTTCATGCAAATAACCCCTTCTCATACCTTGAATTGGGATACAAATCTCTTTCCGAAGTTTCATTAACATAACAGAAGACTTTTATCGAGAAGCAGCTCTTTCTTAAAATTATTAAATTCCATTCGAATCATTTCAGTATTTTGCAGCTGCTTGGAAATCTCAACTTTGGATTTCATCGAATTTTCTCCTCCAGCATCTAAATCACTGTCTCTAAAAGAGCTTTCTAATCTTGCTTCATTAAGTAGTAAAATAGCTCTCACATACCTTTTCCTGACAAAATTTCAATTTATGCATGTCTAGAACCAACGGAGATGTTCTGGAACGTTATTCTCAGTGAAAACAGAATATTATATCCTATGTCCTTGACAAAGAAAGTAAAAGATGCGATAAATATCATCACTTATCACCCTTATGACTTGAACCCTTTTTACCGATTTTTAGTTGACTCAGGGAATAAAAGAAGAACTGAAGAAATCATTTAAACATTAATTCAGCAAAAACTAAGTCGTAAAAATCGTATAAATAGAAATCGTAAAAATTCTGAAAGCTGGCTCTAAATTTACTCCAAAGAAATCTGAGCTTTCTGTCTCTAAAGACCTTTCTAATCTTACTGCATTAAGTACTAAAATACCACTCACAAAATTCGGCCAAAGCGTGGTGATAGTGTACCATGCATGGTCGAACTGTACCGAAGACTGATGGGACTGTGCCATGCGTGGCAGAACTGGACAGCACACTTGGCGCTTTGAGTTTTACACTATTGCGGAAAGTGGGGGACTCCTCGGTTTAGTTTTTACCAGGACATAAATTGGTGGAAGTTTTGCTCATGTTTTTCTTTTGTTCCATTGATTAGATTTTTCCTTTTTTCTTGCGGGTTAGGGTTTTTTTCTTGCTCTCCTATGTCGTGGCCCCTCCGCGCTGTCTCCACTGTGTTGACTATTGAGGTGATATATTAAGCCTGTTTTATTTAACATTTCTTCCCAATAAGCAATACTGTTCTTCCCAGAATGTATAAAGATATATCTTTATATCTGAAAATATCTACCGTAAACTTGGTGAATGAGAAGTAATTCTATAAAAGTAACTTAAAGTTAAAAACAATGGGATTTAAACCACTATTAAAAGAGTCCTAGTTTCCTCTAATGCAAGTTTAGTTAAGACTCTTAATTCAATATTGGCCTATTATCTTTTTTTTAATATAAATGACTTTCTTGGTTTTATTAGTTTTTCATTTTTAATAAAAAACTGCTGAAAACTAATTTCTTATGCATTTCCACGAGTGAATACTTATAAACAAAATGATATTTTGTAATCAGTATCTACCCGTTTTTAGGATCTACCCGCCGTCCCAACAAACCCCGTTCTTAGATTAAAGATTAAAGAGCAGTGTCATCTTTAAAACTACTATAAATTTTCAAGCATACAAAAGTATAATATTTTTGTAAAATTTTGCAACTTGTTTCTAAAGCCGCGTTTTCCGGCTCAGCGGGTTCGAACACGGGTTGCTCTCGTCTAGTTTCAAGGGGTTCAAAGTTTCAACCCCGTGTTTTCCTCGAGAACCCGTTTTGTGAAAACACTTGATGCACTGGGCGAGAACAACCCGTGTTCGAACCCGCTGAGCCGTGAAAAACCCGTCTTCGAACACGGATTGTTCTCGCCCAGTGCATCAAGCGTTTTCACAAAACGGGTTCTCGAGGAAAACACGGGGTTGAAACTTTGAACCCCTGAAACTAGACGAGAAACTTGAAACTAGACGAGAACGACCCGTGTTTGAACCCACTGAGCCTGAAAACGCGGCTTAATATAGTAGAACCGGTTATAAAAGTGAAGTATATATAGTAGAACCGGTTATGTTTAGTAAACACGGTTTTAAAAAGGTTGTGCTATTTGTTTCTCGAGAAAATTGAATTAAGTAATAAAATAAAGTTAAGTAAATAATTAAATATTATATTTGTGTTATTAAATTTATTTATTTCCTTCAAAATTGAGGTATATATAACGTTTTTAAATGAAACTACAAAAACGGAATACTTGAACAAACGAAACAAAGCATTGATGTAAAATGGGCTTAATAACAAAATTGAAGAAAACACGTAAGAAAAACACAACAACAAAATTTCAAACATAATTTAAATCCTGAAAAAAAGGTGAAAGGTTGGGGATAAAGAGGAAATTTTCAGAGATACGATAAAAATGATCCCTATTAATCATGGATACTTCCAACGGCTCTATAACTTTAAATCTCAAAACTAATTATGTGTTACTAAAACATATTGTAAAACCAAGGAAACATTTTCAATATTTAAAATAGCAAACGCGAATTGAAGACAAATCGTAGATTATAAAATCTTGAAGAAGAAGGGCTGGATAGAGAACATGTGGGAGGGCAACTGCTCTAAGAAGATAACCTAAAATATTATGACGATAGGTACCACGGAAGCCGTCTTATTGAGCCAAATACCTTTCTAATTTTGTTCTTGAATATTTAAACTGAATATTCACCTTGAATTTGGAGATACTGCACAATAAGGTAACCCCAGATAAAGAACAGTGTCATAATTGCTAAATAACCAATAGACTTTAAAAAACAAGATTTTAATCCCTCTTTTTATCATGGGGCTATTGGAAAGTGACATGTCTATTCCTCAAGCTCCATATTTCGCGAAATGGTTAAATATATGTTGAACCTTCCCGTGCTAGAATCTATAGATGGCTTCCCAGTACTAATCAGCTCTTTTTCAAACAGTATCCCAATAAAATAAATATTTTTGGAACTCTGAAGTCTGTCTCCTACAATTTGCAAAAGGTACATTTTTCTTTCCTTGTCACTAGTTCAATAAACTGCTCCCTTTCCCCAGGGTCGGATAAAGCACTATTAGACTCAATCGGGTCCCGTTGTTGAAAGGGCGTTACTATCAAAATGAACAAAACATTTTCTTTTTAATTTTAAAGCAAATTGTTTATTACGATAAGCTGTGTTGGCCTCAGGCGGCTTGGTGCTGCGGTGAGTTGTTAGTAGTAGTAGTAGTAGTAGATACCCATTAAAGTTTATTTATTGAAAAACCCGTCAAATAATACAACAAGACGGAGCACTTAAAAAAAAGAAAAAAAAAAGAAGACACAAACTATAACAAACTGAACCAACAAAGAAAACGAATCATTGATTCACTGAATGAACAGATGGGACCATTCGTGTAGATTTCGGCGTATTTTTCTATTATGCTTCGCTATTCGTCTAGCGACGGCGACGTCAGGGTCTGCGACTTTAAAATTATCAATTAAATGCGAATTCCTATACCACGGAGGTAGACGAAGCAAATACTTCGCAAAACGAAAATACATTGCTCTGATTATATTCTGGTCAGTTTTAGTGAGAAGTCTCCAGAAGGGCAGGGCATATAAAATGTGAGGAAGAGCGATGGCTTTATACAAGCTTGCTAGAAGCAGTCGGTTGAATCGGAGTTTGCACGATACAACTGAAGCGAAAGACGCTGAAATTCGTCGTTTAAGCTGTTCCAGGAGAACTTTTCGGATGTGACGGATAGACGAACCTATGGGTAAACATAGATAAATGAGGTGATCCACTGGCTGGACAGAGCTAGAACCAAGGGCAATGGTAGGAACACAAAAATCAGTTTTCCAATTGAATAGGACGATTTCAGGTTTTTGAAGAGTTGAACTGAAGTCCAACTTTAAGATATTCGGCTTTAAGGATTTCGAAGATATCAATTGCCCGCTGAAGGGTTCGGCTAAGATTCAGGATGTCGTCTGCGTAACATACCAAAGACAAGTTAGCAGATGACAGAATCAGCGAAGATGGACATTGATCTTGTGCATTAAGGACACAGTTATTGAAAAGGTCGGGAGAGGTGACTGCTCCTTGACGCGCTCCTTTCTTGACTGGAACTAGTCGGGTGTGCGGGATGGGGGTCAAACCCTTGTCAGGAGGTAGCTAGTCGGATCCGTAATCTAGAATACAGATTCGTGAGAGAACGAATGACAGCTAGATTCAACCCACGTTTACCGGCCTTCAAAAGCACCGCAGCATGGATTAGAGAGTCGAATGCACGTCTAATGTCGTGTCCTGCCAAAGAAAGGCTCTCTCCAGAAGATTCGGCATCTATAAAGACATTAGCAACGACTGTTAAGGCATCAGCACATCCAGTTTCTCGCTTGAAGCCGAACTGATGCGGAGGAGTATAGCATAGTTTTTCGAGTTCCTGTATAAACAGTAACTCGAGAGCTTGCACAGTGACGTAGCTACAGTTATCGGACGGAATACTGTACATTGAGTTTCAGATTTTCCCTTTTTAGAAATGAAAGTCAGATCTCCGATGCAGAAAGAGGCAGGAACAATCCTTTGAGAGAAAATCATCTGCATAAGCAGAGAGAGATGTGCCGCGAGAAGTTTACCTCCGTGTTTCAAGTGGATCGCACTGACTTGGTCAATGCCCGATGAGCCTTTCCATTTGAGTCTACAGATGGCATCTTCAACAGAGCGGGTACTGACGATAAAATCTTCATCGGGATGAGAAGATAGAAACTGATCCAAGGCAGCCTCGTAAGGTTGTTCGATGGAGGGATCAGGAGCTGAGAACTCCGATTCGTAATGGGCATACCATTCATCTTCAGGGATGTCGGCTGGGGATGGTGAAGAAGAATTTTTTGCAGAACGAGAGAAAAACTTGAAGATCATATTTCTATCTTGTTTGGCACGGGCAGAATAATGATTGACTAGATTTTTCCGATGCCGAGCCAGGGCCTTAGAAAACTTTCGCTTCGTGAAAATCCGCATGCTGTTCACAAGACCCATATTCGGACGTCCACACTCTTTCCATACTGAAAACCAAAATTTTGCTTGACTACATGAAATGACGAGATCTGGATTTGACGACCACCCGGGAGTGATTCCTTTACTAATTCGTTGTAAAGGAACAGCTTGTTTTTCTGCGAAGCGGAGAGCATGGCAGATTTCTGTGCAATATATATCTAGACAAATCGAAACCTCTTTTCGAGGTAATTGGAGTGACTTCTGAAGGAGATGAAATCGGACGCTGGTTTTATTCAGGATTGAATCTGCCGACTCGATGAATAAGGCTTGATCAATTTTCGACCAGTTACGACGGTGTCGAGGTGCTGAAGGAGCAAGAGGTGTGGTTTGGTGACCAGAAGATGGCATACCGACAGAGCAAGTTATGGGAAGATGATCAGACAACTGATAATCAAACACAACCTTTACTACATCCGCTCGCAAATCTGACGATACTACAACGTGGTCCAGGTTGGAAGTTCGCGAGGACGTGTGAACATACGTAAAATCGGACGATTTATCTAAAACACACAAGAAATCACTAAATAAGCCCTTAACTAGTGTTGTACGCGGTGAAGCTTGAGAATTCGGCTCTGACAGATTATAATTAAAGTCACCGGCTATAATGCAAGGTAAACATAAGTGTCGAATTTTGTCTATACATGAACCTAGTTTTTCACAAGATAGCGCAAAATTTACGCTCAGAGCGTTATCTCAATTTAATAGAGATAATCCTATATTAGAGTGTTTTTGCCCTACGTACGTGAACTAATTTACGTACGTAAACTATAAGGCAGACATATTTTACTTAAATATTTAATATGTAAGAGGGCCCCGCGAAAAATCCGATCGGGCCCCGCGCCTATTCGGTCAATGCCTGCCCTCCCCTTGAATTGAAACGAATGAAATTTTGATGTAGTTGACTGCTAAGTTTTTTTTTGTAACGATTGGTCTCAAAATATTTTTTACCTAAACGGCTTTGAAAATAAACAGTTTTTTTTTTCAAACAATACGTGCATATTTTAAGTAATATAAAAACTTACGAAACCTCTGAGCTCTCTTATTGTTTCTAGTAATTGTCAAGCGGCACATTTTTCTTTCCGTTTCAGAAGTTCAGTAAGAAGAATTGTTCCATCTTGGGGGAGGGGGGGGGTAAAGTATTTGATTTGTTTGAAGTCAGAAAACAATTCTTTCTAGGTATATGACCACTAAAAAATTACAGAAGAATAGAAAGGTATCTGGAAATTTTGTTAACTAAAAAAAAAAAAAAAAAAAAAAAAAAAAAAAAAAAAAAAAAAAAAAAAAAAAAAAAAAAAAAAAAAAATCACAGCGTAAACGTGAGTGAGTGGCGCATAATACACAAGTACCAAAATTCCTTCCCCCAATGGAAATTAAAGAAATAAAACTCAAATAAAATCTTCAAATTTGGAAAGCCTTATTTTCCACGGGGGGCATTTTCCGGGAGTATTTTCTGGGGTTGGGGGGGGGGGGGGTAAACGCCAGCCACCAATTTAATTACAGGAAGTCTAAATGTAAATACAAAAGTATTTTATTTCCTTTATAGTAAAAAAAACTATAATTTTTAATTCCATTGAAATGTATTTGAGACATGTACATAGTAATTTATTTCTAGAGTAATTTTGAATATCATACTGAGGTGTCATGTGATTACAATACGCACCCCATGAAATTTGCCATGGAGGAAGAAAAAGAGTGTCACCCCGGTTGCATTCTCACACACTGACATTTTTGTAAAATCATTTACTTATTATTCGAAATGTAAATAATTTTCGAAGTTGTTCTGAGCTGTTCTATTCTTCTAGGAGATCGCGTACCCCTAGGAGATTGAAAGTAATTATCATTTACGTAATAGAGAATTCCAAGTAGAACGCTTACCAGGAACACAGAAATGCTTTTCTAATTCTCAACAGGCTCTCCGAGAATAACATAAGCTAAAAAGGCTATAACATCAGGGAATCCAGTTTTTATTGGGTTATTGTATCATTGCATTCTTCAAGCTGTATTAATCCTGCCGAGAATCGTTCAAATTGGAGACCTTTCCATTAATAAGCTATGAATTAGATCAGGGTTTCTTAAAAAAAATTATTCAAAATCTCATTTATGATTCCTAGTTTCCTGGCGACCCCATATAAATTTAAAAGAAAAAGATAAATGAATATTTTTGATGATTTATTTATTAGGTAATAATATAGATGTACATATGACAATGTTTAGATGTACATATGACAATGATGTACGTATGACTAGAATTTGTTTAGATACATACAAAAATCTAAAATTGAAAATTTTACAAAAAGTCGCAAAATTGTTTTTATTGTAAATACAAAAATTATATGCCTATTTTTTTTTATTAAAATTGCTTTTTTTGGCTGCAACATAAATAAAAGGTAATTCTGTGAACGTCTTAGTTCACTCGAATATATTTGAACTCAAGGGTTGAGCGATAACTATTAAATTAAAGTTAAAGGACAAATTTAATGAGATGGATATGCCTATTTTTTTTTATTACATAAAAAATTAAAACTTGGTGGAATGTTTGATGCTGCTGGATGTAAGACCTCTTGGACATTTTTTAGCGAAGAACCATACTGAAATTTAATATGTATTAAAGCTGAGTAAGTAACTTAACATAAATATGTATTGTCTTATGGCAGAAGAATTTTTAACGCCATATCAGTTCTTGTGGGCAGTTTAAGTTCTGATCCAGAATTCAGTTAAGGGATGTTTTGGAAACTCTAGTTTTAAGTTTGAGTAACTCGAAAGCTCAGCAGATTCCCCTTGAGCTTTAAGTGACAGGTGATAAGTCTCAATTTAGCCAATCCAAAAGAGCTTTTGAATTCAAGCTACTTTTTCGAAATCAATATTTAATATAAAATATATAGACAACTGTGTTTCTAGCGCTTTTAAATGATTTGCAATAATTTTTGCAGTAAACGTTGTAGACTGATTTCTCTCGCTTATAAAATTTTTAACACTGGGAACCAAATGTTGATGTTTTCTTTTATAAAACTTTCAATTTTATCATTTGAAGTAAATATATTCCATTTTTTTAAGACACAAGTTCAGATTGTTTAATTTTGTAAAGATATCTGACAAATAACACAACTTGGACAGTCATAAGTCATTTTGAAACATTTTCGTTTGGTTAAAAATATTTCAATTCCGTCCTTTAATAACAATAATATTCTTAAACTTCAAGCTCTTCACAGCCATTTTACTTTTGCGTGTAATAATAAAGTTGTGTAGTTGGAATTTGTATCCTTACAGAGATTTGAAAATAAACGGCTGTTAAGGGCATGGCTCTTACTAAAATTTATAATCTTAACAGGATCCTGAAGCACATCGTTTAATTCTGGTGCTAAGTTTTTTGCTGCAAGGGCCTCTTGGAGAATAAGGCAGTGAGTAAAAGTTATATGATCATAATGAGCATCTTGAAAAAATTATCTAAAACCTATATTTTTGCCCGTTATTGCTCTGACACCATCTGTGCATATTCAACAGCAATTTTTTCTTTCCAAACCTTCAGTATTAAAATTTGTCAACTTTACAATATAATTATGTCTTACCCGTAGTATGGTCTTTCATAGGAAGAAAAAATAACAATTCTTCCTCAACGAATCTTTATAATTGTACCTGACATTTACTAACAATTGAACCAATTCATTAATATCAGTTGTTTCGTTCAACTGAACTGAAAGTTTGTGGCTTTCTTCAATTCTTGTAAGAAGTTGCACTGGTTGGTCCTTGTTAATATCAGAAATTGTATTCGAGACAGTGTCGTTTGACAAAGAAATTTTTTTAATATCATTGGCATATCTGTTTTCATCTAGTGTTTCTACCATTTTTCTAAAAATAGCAGCAGGTAATACAAGATCTTCTCCAAGGGTGAACGGCATTTCATTTTTAGCAATACAGTATGAAACTTCGTATGACGTTAGTAAATATTTTTCATTAATTGTCAGACATTTCTCAAAGGTTTTTTTTCTTTATTTAAAGATTACGCCTCGCTCTTTACGCTAAAGTTTTTTATTGTTTTAAAAAATAGAGTTGTGAGAAAGAGTAACTTTAGCGCAAAGAGCGAGGCGTGGAGGAGGGGACAGTCCCTTTCATATACGGAATAATTTCTGTTCGTTTTAAGCTTTAATGTTGCTCCTTACTTTCAGTTAAAAAAACTTGTTTTTTTTTATTTAATTTTTGAACGTTTTTGAATTAATGGAGGTTTTGATTTTGGCTCACCGTATATGAATAATTAAAAAAAAATGCATATTAATTTTACTTTTATTTGGTTAAATGGCTTTCTCGAAAGTTGTTTAATTTTATTTACGAATGTTTTTATTAGTAATAAATATACGTAACTTACGAATTAACTTACGTAACGAACTTCTATATCCATATATTTTTAACACGTATGTTGGGGGGTTCGCCCCCTAGTCAATACCTCGCTCTTGACACTAAAGTTCGAATTTTGTTCCAATTCTATAAAAATGACCCCTTAATCACAAAGGCCGTTAATCAGAATAAATAGCTCTTATGAAAATACTAAAAAATCTTTGGCTTAAAGAGCGAGGTATTGACTAGGGGGCGAACCCAATCATATACTTAATAATTTCTGTTCGTTTTAAGTTTTTATGTTGCTCCTTACTTTCAGTTGAAAAACTTGTTTATTTTTTTATTTAATTTCTGATCGTTTTTTAAAATAATGCTGGGAAATCCGGCGCCCCTTCATAGCAATGTCCCTTCCCCCATGAAAATTTCCTCCATGGAAAGATCCTCCCACATAACCCCCGAACCCCCCCCCACTACCAGGAAAAATTCCCCTTGAAAACGTCAGTATACTTCCCAATAACCAATACTATATGTAAACATTGGGTAAAGTTCATAACTTTCAGTCCTCCATCCGGGGACTTTGGGGGATTAAGTCATCCTAAAAGACATATTTATTATATTTTCGACCATGCTGAACAAAACGGCTATCTCAAAATTTTGATCGGGTGACTTGGGAAAAGAATGAGCGTGGGAGGGGGCCTAGTTGCCCTCCATTTCTTTGGTCACTTAAAAAGGGCACTAGAACTTTCAATTTCCGTTCGAATGAGCCCTCCCACGATATTCTTGGACCACTGGGTCAATACGATCATCCCTGTGAAAAAACAACGACAAAAAACAAATTAACACGTATCCGTGATCTTTCTTCTGGCAAAAAATACAAAATTCCACGTTTTTGCAGACAGGAGCTTGAAACCTCTATAGTAGGGTTCTCTGATACGCTGAATCTGATGGTGTGATTTTCATTAAGGTTTTATAGCTTTTAGGGGGCCTGTCCCCCTTTTTTCGAAAAATAGCCAAATTTTCTCAGGCGCGTAACTTTTGATGGGTAGGACTAAACTTGATGAAACTTATATATTTGAAATCAAACAGTATGTGGTAACGAACTGTAAGTAAGGAGCGACCCGACTCAATGGTAACCGAAACTCTAGAAAACGGGTTTTTGATACAAACAGATACATCAAAAGAATCAGATTTTAATGCTGATTTCAAATATATAAGTTATTTTATTCAGCGTATCAGAGAACCCTACTGTAGAGGTTTCAAGCTCCTATCTACAAAAATGTGGTATTTTGCATTTTTTACCAGAAGAAAGATCACGGATGCGTGCTTATTTGTTTTTTTTTTTGTTATTTTTTCCCCCAGGGGTGATCGTATCGACCCAGTGGTCCTAGAATATCGTGGGAGGGCTCATCGGAACGGAAATTAAAAGTTCTAGTGCCCTTTTTAAGTGACCAAAAATAACGGAGGGCAACTAGGCCCCCTCCCACGCTCATTTTTTTCCCAAAGTCACTCGATCAAAATTTTGAGATAGCCATTTTTTTTCAGCATGGTCGAAAATATGATAACTATGTCCTTTAGGATCACTTAATCCCTCGAAGTCCCTGGGGGGAGGGCTAAAAGCTATGAACTTTTCCCAATGTTAACATATAGTATTTGTTATTGGGAAGTATACAGACGTTTTCAGGGGGATTTTTTCTGGTAGTGTGTGGGTGGGTGGGTCGGGAGTTATGTGGGAGGATATTTCCATGAAGGAAGTTTTCATCGGGGAAGGCACAGTGCTATGAAAGGGGTGCCAGATTTCCCAGCATTATTTAAAAAAAGATCAGAAATTAAATATAAAAAACAAGTTTTTCAACTGAAAGTAAGGAGCAACATCAAAACTTAAAACGAACAGAAAATATTACGTATATGATTGGGTTCACCCCCTAGTTAATACCTCGCTCTTTAAGCCAAAGATTTTTTAGTACTTTCATAAGAGCTATTTATTCTAAATAACGGCCTTTGTGATTAAGGGGTCATTTTTAAAGAATTATAACAAAATTCGAACTTTAGCTTAAAGAGCAAGGTAATGACTAATGGGCAAACCCTCTAATATACGTATTAAAAATCTATCAATATAGAAGTTCGTTACGTAAGTTAATTCGTAAGTTACGTATATTTATTACTAATAAAAACGTTCGTAAATAAAATTAAACAAGTTTCGAGAAAGCCATTTAACCAAATAAAAGTAAAATTAGTATGCAAATTTTGTTTTAATTATTCATGTACGGTGAGCCAAAATCAAACCCTGCATTAATTCAAAAACGTTCAAAAATTAAAGTTTTTTTAACTGAAAGTAAGGAACGACGTTAAAACTTAAAACGAACTGAAATTATTCCGTATATGAAAGGGGCTGTCCCCTCCTCAACGCCTCACTCTTTACGCTAAAGTTTGACTTTCTCACAACTCTATTTTTTAAAACAATAAAAAACTTTAGCGTAAAGAGCGAGGCGTTGAGGAGGGGACAGCCCCTTTCATATACGGAATAATTTCTGTTCGTTTTAAGTTTTAACGTCGTTCCTTACTTTCAGTTAAAAAAACTTGTTTTTTTTTATTTAATCAGTATCAAAATCTGATTCTTTTGATGTATCTTTTGGTATCAAAATCCCGTTTTTTAGAGTTTCGGTTACTATTGAGCCTGGTCGCTCCTTACTTACAGTTCGTTACTACGAAGTGTTTTATTGCTGATCAAATACAGAGGCTGTTCACTATAATTTTGAAATGTAAAGAAAAATTGAAGAAATCACTCATTATTTTTTCTTTTTCGTACATTAGATGTTTTTTTCAACACTTTGTCCTGCCTGAGCAGAGTTTGTGGCATTATTATCTGTGTCAGTACCACTCTTATATAAGTTAAAAATTAAAAAAAATTGTTAAAAAGTTATAAAAATTATTATGATTCCAAAACCAAATAAATTTATACAATACCATATTGCATATAATAATTGATTAATTAGTTAATAAAAAGAAATAAAATGAAATCTCGTTACGGTGAAACACTGACAATTGACTTCACTAGACGACCCAGTGTTGTCAGAAGGTACAAAAAATAAGTCAGAGCCTTGAAAAACAATTTTTACATAATTTCTGAGACCACACTGGCTAATTATGATAAAACATAAAATCGCGAAGAAAGGAAGAAAACGAGGACAATTAACAGCCAGTGTAAAAATTGAAAAACTATGCAAATATTTCGGTCAAGACCTCCGCTTGACCGTCAGTGCAGAATAAAACTGATAAAAATTTATGACGAAATTATTAATTCTGATCGTTTTTACATACATCCAAAACATTATATTATGCAATCAAATAGAATCTCTGATAACAATCAAACTGGAAAGCAATTAGCCTTTAAGAGTGCTTAACGTAAAATGAAATTTTGAAATGCCATTTAGACTTGTGTTTTTTATTCAGTTACCCTTTCACCGTTACCAAGAAAGGGTCCTCCAATTTTAGTTTTGTGTTTTTATTTTAAGGTTTGGGTTTTATATTTCTATCAGTTTTATTCTGCACTGAGGACGGTCAAGACCTAAATATTTGCATAATTTTTCAATTTTTACACTGGCTGTTAATTGTCCTCGTTTTCTTCCTTTCTTCGCGATTTTATGTTTTAACAATTTTTACAGTGCCTAACACAGTCTCCAAGAACATAACACCAAACCTGTTAGAAGAATTGAGTTACAAAGGCCTTTAGTTGGTCCTTCCCCGCCTTTGAGCACACGAAGAGTACAGCTTCGTTATGTGACGTAAAAATTATTCGATTCAATTGATGAATGGAAGTCTGAGGAACATAAGTTTTTCCCCGAAGAAGCCAAAACATATTCCAAAAAATAGCCAAAAAAGCCAAAAAATATTCCAAAAATTCATGCCAAAAAATAAGCCAGATCACAATAAAATTAGCCAAGATTTAAGTCTGCAGATAAATAAAAAAAAAAAAAAAAATTATCACCATTCACCATCGAAATAAGCCAGTCTGGGAGAAATAAGCCAATATTGCAACGCTCTGAATGGAGTCAGTACTACCCTAGCTCACATTACAGCTAGTGTTATTGAATCAGTGTCTCGCTGTAACCCGTGTGCGCGCATTCCAATCTTTTTTTTTGTGTGCAGGTTTGTGAGAGTAACTCTGCAAAAATACACATCTAGGTGTTATAGAATCGTCTATTTAAATATTTAACATTAAAATCTCTCGCGACCCCAGAATTTTGCTATGCGACCCCATTTGGGGTTGCGACCCGTAGTTTAAGAAGCCCGAATTAAATGAATATACCATTCAATGCCTTTTTTATGCTTTTTCCGAATATAATAATCGCTTAAATCGAAAATTCAATTTTAAGCCTTTTATGGACCTTTAAAGATTATACCCTTTTTCTTATTTTTGGTTATAGAAAGGAGTTAATATATTGGTTAAAAACTTACTATTTGATTGTAAATCGATTTTGCTAAAAGTTATATAATCCAAAAGGATTGATTCGCCATGATCCAATTGAATAAACAATTTATCAATCTTTTAATTCTGCAATATTTACTTGATGTCCTCTTCTTCGATAGGCCGTTTTTGTCCTATTAAAGGCTGTCTGAGCTCTAAAATTTGCTCGACATTACGATAACGAACGTAGAAAAGCAAGTGATTGCGACGTAGAAAAAAAAAATATAGATTGTTTACCTTCTACAAAAATGAATTTAAACAAATTAAATTAAACAATAATTATAAAAGTGAAAAAAAGGAGACATACCATTGAAGGTGCAGTTAAACATCCTCGGAGACTGGAACCAGCCGGCGGTACTCTTCATCTGAATGGTCATCTGAATCCATTCCTTGGGCGGCTTTATCTCCTCGATGGCTCTGCGAGGCAAAAGCTCCGACCGGGGGGGGGGGGGGTAAAGTTTTGCAGCTTGGGTTAAAAATTAACCCAAGGAACGGATTAATTCCTTACTTTTTACCCCCTCCCAAGAGATTCCAATTTCCTTGAAATCCTTTCTTACGACCTCATACCAATCCATTCAGAGTCGACCTTCTTTTCGATTAACCCTAGATAGATGGCCCAAAAGAGCCGTCTTTGGCTCGAACGCCTAGAACCAATCAGTCTATATGATCAATGTAGACAATTCCTCTGGAAAATATCTAACAAATCTTCCGTCTTCTGAAGCGCCCATATTTTGGAATGCCTCATTCGATTAACACCAAAGTTAAATCTGGAGTTTGGTCTACTGATTTAATAGTGATAGGTCTTCAGTCAGAGGCAAAAGCTCTGACCGGGTGGGGGGGGGCAGGGGTAAAGCTTTGCAGCTTGGATTAAAAATTAACGAATATGCTCTTCTGGCTTGTAGGTTTCGAGGAAGAGAATCTAGCCGCGTAATGTTTCAGGTACAAACTCTTCATCCCCGACCTTTTGCAGCGCCAAAGAGCGCCGTAGCCTCTCAATGCATTGGGGATGGATAGTCGTATCTTCAGGGTCGACATTGTTTTGGAGTGATTTATCTCGTGGTGAGTATAGCTGAATTCTGAGTCGTTCTGACAGACTGGACTATGCTCTCCAGGCATCGCTCATAATTATTGAGCCCTGTCTTATGTATCTCTATGAGATTAGGGTTTCTTTGTCCCTTTTTAGAGTCTCGCCACCTTCTAGGAAATGGATTATGAATATCCTCTATTCCAACAATTGATTTTTTCCAAGAATAGATTTGTGATTACGAAATTAAGATGCCCTAAAAGAAGTGAAAACAAGAAAAGAAGACAATCTTTTATGTTTAATTATCATTGGGTAGCACCGAAATATTCGATTATTTTTCGTTTGTATAAAATTTTATTTTTACCTCTAAATAGTTTATTGTATTTTCTGCCATTCATTTTTTTTCATGTAACCTGGTATTCACGGCCATATCCATGGAGAGGGGGAGGGGATTTGAACCTTTGTAAAG
>CM051267.1:2827614-2877614 GCA_027921565.1 Artemia sinica | reverse complement strand
GCAAGGTTGCACCCTACTTTAAGGCAGGTGGGATCGAACCCTGGGCCCCGTATTGCCAAGCAGAGGTCGATCCACTGCGCTACCTCAGTTTCCACTAAGCAGAACTACATAAAAAGAAAAAGTGAAACCTCAGTTTTTTTTTCTTCTGGGAAAAATTGAATCGGAAAATTTCTCTTCTAAAAATGTGAACGGCGAACGTTAGTATTTCTAATTTGGCTCAAGGTAGAATAGGTCTGACGCGCTGAATTCCTTTCTTACATTACCCAAACAATGTTACATAAAGTATAAATAGATGGCGATGTAGGTAGAATGCACTTACAAGTCTATACAAAAAAATACGCCTAAAAACTATTAGTTATGGGAAATCTATTCAATTGACTAATATTATGCCTGATACATACATGGCCCTCCCCCTTCAGAAAGAAATGCAACCAGTATTGCTACTTAAATAATATTATGATATGCAAAATTAGATAATGTCCCAATGAAGTAGAAATAATTGGTGATTAAATTTTAAATTTTAGTTTGTTATTTTTAAATTTACTTGATTCTGACTTGGAATTTGACTCCATGTTATTTAAATTACACTAAAGAAAAGCTCCCAGTCCTAGCCAGTATATCTGTGCATTCCATCACGGAACACCCTTCTCACAGTTACTAAATTTCATATTTTAAAATTATTTTCTTTGACCTTAATCTTACCCTGTCATGAAAAACTCAACCCCCAGCCCCTAAAACATGATAAAAAAAAAACATTAAAAAAAACAAAAATATAAAAACCAAAACTATAGAATATAGGCAGAATTATCATGACTGACTCATATTCTGTCACCCATGGTTGGACTGTCCTCACATAGTAGATCGCATTAGTCATGGATTGACAGCCTGCCACGAAATCAGCCTGCAGCCATGATGGCATAAGCAGCACTCACAGGCAGCCTACTACTTTTACTACTACCAAAAATTTACTGCAGCACCAAGCCCCTTGAGGGCAACACAGCTTTGCACGCTCTTCCGCCACACCTATCTACTCAAAGCTACACTCTACCCACCTGTCCTGTAGTTCCAAATTTCTTTAAGTGCTTTCTTATGACTTCTCACCTCATTCTTAGATGACCATCTTTTTTTTGGCTCAATATGGATTGGCAAAAAATCTAGTATTTAGCAATCTGTTATCCTTCATCTGTAAAACGCCATGGCCTGGTCATCTTAACAGTTCTTTCATTATTTCCCTAGAAAGTGGGATGAAACCGCAAAGGCAGGGGGCCCCGAAAAAATATAATAAATGAGTTTTTGTAAATAATGACCAAGATCATGCTGCCTTCGTATCATAGAAAACAAGAGAAGATAATGGGATAAATATGGGAAGATAATGAGGAAATTGTTATACACTGTCTTCACAAATTTTCCCATTATCTTCTCTTGTTGTGTAAGAATCAGTGTTCAAAGCGTAAACAAATAGTACATTTGTTTTGGCCTTTTAAAAATTCTTCAGTCCTTACGTGGAAGACAAAGTCATCCCCTTGTGGGAATCCCCGCTGACTCCAACCAAAAGTTAGTAAAAGGATTTCGTTTCTTTTTCAAGTTCTCTGCAATCGGTTTGTCTAAAATGGTTTGAAATGCTAAAACTTAAATGCTTTTGACCAAGGAAGTCTCTTAGAAAATACATCAAAGATAAGACGTAAAAAAGACTTTATAGAGTTGCTGACTAGGCTTTTCAAGGAGCTGGAGTTTATCATCTGGATCTAGAATGAATTGTCTCTTTCTTTTACATGGAAATACAAATGACTTTTGGAACACTATTTCTTGAACACATTTCCTGTTCCGAATTATTTCTTTGGGAAAAAAATCGTGCAGTTTAACTTAAAAGATAATTTTCTTTTCCTGTTTTAAGCAGAAAACGGTCATTCAAAGTTTTTAAAGTCACCAAGTTAATGGGAAATTTAAAACATAAGGGGACTCTTCAACCCTTTTACCATGGGAATTCTAGTTGTAATAGTAATGGACGGGATAACGTACCACTTACGGTGAAGCCTTATTGACTTACTTTACTTGACTCAAGATTTCGGACACATGGGGGGTGGCGTAGAGAGGCTTGCGATTTTACTGCTCCTGGCGGACTGATCTGCTCCTATGAGGGACACCTCGTCAACAGGTTATGTCGGTCTTTCTCAGGAAGATCCTCAGGCTATACTTTCACCTGGTCGAAGGTCTTTCCTTTGGGCGTGACTAACCGTCTGACGTTGGATTGAGATCGTTCATAATTCGAACAGGAGCTGCCGCAGGCATCTGGAGGAGGTGCCCAAACTGTCTGAGGGTTTGCTTGGCCTTTTGATTCTAAATTGGTACCTGGTGAGCAAGGATAAGGAGGTTTTGTTACGCACAAACCGTCCAATTGAAGCCTTTCGATTCGAATGTGTTGTTTCGTCTGACAAGCTTGTACCATGCTCAAGATCGTGGATCGGAGGGGCCATTGCTTGGCCACTTAGAGTAGGATTTAGCTCACGGGTGCGTTATGTAGTCGTATCTTTGTGCCCTTGAAATTTGGGGCGTTCTCCTAACAGCGTTGGGTCCTCCGACAACAGAAGACGCATTAGTAATTTGGCTACCCATTTCCGCTTCCAGGAATTCATCATTCGAAATCAGGGGACTGGGATAGCTTAATCTGATGACAACTTCAATTTTGGCTCGACAAAATGTAATAAAGTCTGGGACGTGTGGCTGTTCTATTGCCATTGTTTTCGCGTTTTTACTTGTTTATGAAAAAGAGCCCTTTTTACCAGAATCCTTGTGGTGGCTCTTAATTTCAACTTAACATATTAAAGGAAAGATAAGTTTAAACTATACTTACTTATCCATTGTTTTAATATTGAGAAATGGCACACAAAATAGCAAAAATAACATAAATATTATCATCCATGAAGCAAAGGCTTGAATAGGTTGTACATAATAAGTATGTTGCTCATATAAGTGCAATATAAATTATCAGTGTAAGCATTATCTAAGCATAATAAGTATAACCATAAAGCTTAAAAACTGAAAGTTATCTCTCAGCTTTTTTTCAAATTTTATGTGTGTGCAAGTAGTTACTATCACGTACCATGCTCGGTTAGCTGTAGTTTACTATGGAAAGTTGGTTGGAACGAGAATTTCATAAAAGCAAAGTTAAACTATACTTTTAGACAGCCAAATTTGTTTTTAAATTTAATTTCAAAAGCTGGTATTTTACGTCAAAAATGTCAATTTAACGTCAAAAACGAATTCCTTAGTGATTGAACCGCCAGTGAAGAAGTTAATATCTGTTGCCGAGCTCTGAAAGGTGCATTGCAAGTTCTTTTGTTGAATCTATTAAATGGTATGGAGTCTAGATAACAAGTAATTTATGGTCGTTTCGTTCGCGTACAGTTTCTGGCGCTAAGTTCAAGCTCTATATTAGGTTTTCAAAAATCGTTCCTAATAAGATTAAATATAACCTCAAAGCATTAGTGAAACTGTACACGGCCTACTACGACCACTCCGTCTTATCTTTCTCGTCTTGACCACTGACCACTCTCGTCCACTCCGTCTTATCTCTCTCGTCTCGACCACTCGACCACTGACCACTCTCATCCGCTCCGTCTTATCTCTCTCGTCTCGACCACTAGACCACTGACCACTGTCGTCCACTCCGTCTTATCTCTGTCTAGTTTGATTCAAATTTTCCTCAAAAAAGATGTCCAAGCTCTCCGCTCAGCATGTTTTTGGGATTTGAGATTTTTGCTTTATTTGCCGCCGTGGTATAAGAATAGAAAAATTGTGCAGAATTTAAATGCTCCAACTATAACTGCAAAACTGGCCCGGTTACATGAGGAGTTGTCATGGTCTGCTATTTCAAAGTTTCAGCAATTTCATGGTCTCATCGCTTGTTTTTGCTTTAGTTGATAGTTTTTTGTTTTTTTTTGTCTTTTTTTTTCTTGTAATTCATTACTCCACTTTTGTCTTGACGTTTATAGTGGGTTAAACATAAATTATTGTTATTATTAAGGAGGAGCCAAATTATTTAAAGGTCAGAGCGATTATTTGTCAGTTATGCTAGAAATGGTAGAAGGTTTGTAAATGGACTAGATCAGAGTCAACAAATGGCTTAGCATCGAAAATACGATTTGACTTATCACTCTCATGCAAAAGAAACCTCATTTTAGATCCGGTTGATTAACCTCAGCGCCTTGAAAAAGCCTAGTCAGCAACTCAATAAAGTTTTAACTGATAGAATGCTGGAATAACCCAATGTAACGCACTTTCTACTGGTAGTTCAGATCCCAGAAATCTGCTGGCAGAAGGAGGACAATTCCGTTTTAGATCCAGGTTATAAACCTCAGTTCCTCGAAAAAGCCTAGTCAACAACTCAATGAATTTTGAATGATTATTATAAATTGTGATAGAAATGGTAGAAGGCTGAAGCGTGCCCAAAGTAACGCACTAGCTGCAGGCATCAAAAACATGATTTGTCTGACTTACAATCAGCTAAATTTCTAGAACTATATACCATTTTGTGAGCACGTGGTAGAGATTTCAAAAATATAAAATTCTGTTAAAATAGTATCTTTATTTAAGTTTAGTTGTCTTAAAGTAGATGTCATCAATGAACCACATAACTGAGAAAATGTAAGGAAGGCTGTTACTCCGTCCTTCAACTCACTTTTCTTTCATTCTAGTTTAATATACTTTTAACAATGATTTGAGAATGATAACCATCTCTCAAAAGTACACTCCTCGAAACACTTACTAAGACATGGGAGGAAACTGAAATGTCATATATGACTGACAAGGTCATAAAACGGCTGAAAATTTGTTTTGCTTAAGATTCTTGTTGTAGATAGCATTCTGGATGACTGCTGAGAAAAAAATAGCATGCATGTCCTTGCTTCTTATTCATAAATTTTATTAAGATGTAGCATAATAAAGAACACTCAGCTTTACTGAAAACGTTTTTTACACTGAGATTGTAAAATATATAATTTGGTCCTTAGATCAAAACAAGATCGCCCCCTCCTCACTATTATTCTTAATTCAACTAAATTTTCCATTCCATTCCATGGTAAATCTTTATGTTTATGAAGATGAAAAGTTCTATGGTACCAAAGGGTTTTGGAATAAAGGGTTTTTAAATATAACCATATATTGCCAACACTAATGATTCTCCTGAAAAGCGGTTAGGAATTATATGCAAATATGGCTCGTACATAGCACTAATCACAGAGGCGTAACTAGGGTTTTCAGCGCCCAGATACAGTGTCAGTCCCCCCCCCCCTACCATCACCACCCTCATATAAATAGATCAGAGTATTGGCAAAAAATATCAATTTGATGTCCCCTCAGAGCCTGCTTCCGAGGACAGCCATCTCCCTTTGCCTCCCCCTCCACGCCACTGACCAATTGCTTTAATGTATTTTTCTGGTATACTATACGATGATAGGACCTTCGCTGTAGCTCGTTTATCGGCTTAATCAAACGCTTACCAAATAAGGTTTTTTGCTGCTAAACAGGGAACCAAATAACCAAGTTTTTTAACATTCGATTTGCTCCCCTGCGTTCCTATGTAAATTTTTAAGCCAATAAAACGAATGACAAGTTAGCTTCCAACCGATTGGTTCTTCTGTTTGAAATTCTAAGCGAATAAAAAGAACGAAAACGTTTTCGAGTCAAAAAATTCTTTACAAGCAGTCTCTCTGTTTCTCAGTGACTATATATTCATTTTATAACCTTGTCAGAAGAGTCAAGACACTCTCCAAATGTGCAGCGTTTAGGGTTTCATTGGTCCAACTGAAAACATAGCATTCGTTTTATTACAAGTACATCATTTTCATAACTATATAGTAACATTTTCTCGGTTTTTTGTTTTTTATTGTATTTTTTCTCCCCAGAATTTAATAGTTTAAACAAAATATCAAGGTAAGATAAATTCTACGACTGAACAGATAATTAGTGAGCTGACATCCCCCTTTCCAAAACTCTCTGTAATTAATTTATCTGGAAATGTTTGATATTCTTAAACCGGGATGTTTTTTTCAGCTTGAATCTCCAGGGATTTAAATTAAATGAAAAGAGAAATATTTCAAGGATTTGCTGACAAGACGCTTGTAGTTTATCGCCCTAATTTGATATGGATCGCAGTCTTTCTATTCCAAGAAAATAGAAGTCATTTTAAGACACTATCTCCTGGGCAAATTTCCCCATCTGAATATTTTCCATTCTTTATGGTTCTTGAATATTAAAACAAGCTTTTTCACTATAAATTTAGAGCAACTTCAAGATCTAAAATGCACGAACTATACTTAGAAATGCCAGAGGGGATGCAACCACCCTCCTCAGTCTCCCCCTCTTTACGCTAAGATTTTTTTTGCGAAGGAAACGGCTTTCTTATGTAATCATTGTACAATTGAATTTTCAGTTGAAATGTTTGGTAAGACAATCGGTAAAGAACACTCTTGGTATATATGTAGCATTTGTACATACTTTCAGTACAGCACAGATTACCTTTTGAGTAAAGTGTGGGGTTTAAGGGATCTGGTTAAGGAATCCCCCCTCATATTGCATACACTTTCTGTTCCAAGTTTTAACACTGCTCCTTACTTTCATTGGAATTTTCTAAATTTCAATTTCTGTTCATAATTAGCTTATTTGGCATGCCAAATTTTCAATAAGTAAGATTTTGGTCCAGCTTTAGTTTTCCATCACAATATTTCAAAGTTGAATTTCTTGCCAAATGTCTTTTTGATAAAACATATAATATACGAGGGGAGAGTGCCCCCTCCTAATTTGGTTGATTTTTTTCGTAGTCGCGTCGCCATTTTACTTTGATTTGAAAAGGTTGTGTTATTTAGTATCTGTTCGAAATTGTTATAACTAGTTATACACATTTTTTAATTTTGAATCTCCTTGCTTTCCTCAATCTTCCCTTTTTACACTAAATTTTATTTTTTGTCACAATTCTTTTTCAAAGACTGCTTAAACACAAGGGCCATCGAGTTTGAATTATAAGTATTTTTAAAGAACTTTAAGATTTTAGCATAAAGAGTGAGGGCCAAGAAAGGGGCTTTTTCCGTTTTGTAGGCCCAGTTGAAATCATTGAGACACTTTTAAAGGGGTTACCCATCTTTGGAGCTTAAATCCAATGCATATCTGTTTCTGCCACTTTAAAAGGTAGAAATTATAGTAATCTCTTCATAAGAGTGGTCAGCAGGTGGAAGGGGGTGGTTCCACTCTACACTTGATTTTAAATATAGTGAGAAGACATTAATCCGTTTGGCAATCATAGCCTCTCATATGGGACGATGGTTCTTTGAATATATTATGTTTTTTAGAGTTGTCTCAACCCGTATCCCTATCTACTGGTAAATTCGTCTGGGGTTGTGTCGCGAGGGGCTACCCAACCTCCCCCATGACTTCTCTTCTTCCACTGTAATACGGCTCCACTTTTCTCTCTCAGTATTTTGCCTTTGAATCTTGTATCAATGAAACAGATAGATAAACATTTCGCTCTGCCATTTTTGCCATTTTTTTTAACCTACTGGACACCATTTGTCGAAGAATGTATGCTAAAGACTGTGATCGGTCATATTACAATTTTCATAATTAGTACGTTCGTGCAAATCGCAATTAGTACATTCCTGAGTAACAATCGGACAAACACGCAATGTAAAGCTACAAAGTTTATAATTGTATAGTATTTCTTTCGTCCCAAACTAAAACTGACTGCTACAATTAGAAAATACTAAACATATCTGTCGCATTTAGGATATAGTCCTGTAACGCAAGCGTTGTCTGAAAAAAGGGGGGTTCGAGATTGAGCTTCTCCACTTTCCTTTGTTTGTTACTCCTTGAATAGGCTATCCTTAAATTCTTTTATCGTCATAATTTCCTATAGCCTTTGCTTAAAGTAAAACTATTTAATGTACCCTAACTACTGGGAATACAATATAGTTGGCGATGCTGTGTAGGAACACTGAGAAATTACTTGTAAAAGATGTTGTGACTCAACAACTTTTCAATGTATCGCACTGGCTAAACGTAACTCAGAAAAGAACCAATCAGGGTTTAAAAGAAGGAAATTGCATTCTCTCCCTAGAAAATGCTTATCATTGTCAATCCGGATTTGTTGCTCAGCACCCGAAGCATTAGCGAACCAGATTTTAAAAAGGCGGGGTTGTTTTACTCTGTTTTTCCCTTTGAATAATGTAATTGGCTAGCTAAAATACGTCATAAAAATAAATCGTACGTCATAAAATTATAAGTAAATCATACGTCACAAACCATAAAAAATGAATGGAATTAAATCAAGTAATTATATTGAAACGATTAAGTATTTACAGACTACCTATCCATGGAACCTTTATAAACAAAGAACCTTTTTAATAGGGAAGTATTGGACATAATTTCTCTTTTTTCTCTTGAGTAGGAACTTGTGCTTCCCTTTTTCAGATTTCATTTTAAAAAATTACCTGCCAAAAACTGTTTTGAGGATAAAATGCAATCCATAAAACACTGTTGAATATTGGGACAAAGAAAATAAATAGTAGTTTGTAACTAAAGCATGCATGAAATATTGGCGGGCGCCTGTTGCAGGTCTTTTATATTTGGGTGGAATAACAATGTGCTATAAATTCTAGCTATCCTTGTGGATGTAGCAGAAACACTACCGCCAAAAACTAAGAAAGGAGGAAGCCACACAAAACAGAATTGATGCTTATGTATTATCTTTCTCTAATGTGTATTTATATTATGTATCTTATTATATTCTTTTTTATTTATATTTATTATATTTATTTACATATATTAATTTTCTATTTATTAATGTATATGTTACCGTGAATGTTCGAAATTTGTGAACGTCGACATTCACTGTTGAATGTCCGAAATGCCTTTTATCTCCTTAACTCTAGTCAGTGTTACCCGTCAACTTTTTTAATTTAATGCAAGGTTTGATCATGAGAGGTTAGGTTTGGTTAGCTTAGGTTAGCTTAAATTTTTAACCCATTTCTGATATTTATAACCTAATTTAACCTAAACTAACATAATCTAACCTAACTTTAACTTTTACCATCATAGCTTGCATAAGACTGAAAAAGATGACTCGCAAAACTAATTGAATCCAAGCAGAGAAAAAGAAATTTTGGACATTCACCGGTGAATGCCGAGTTGTCGACATTAACCAGATTTGGGATATTCGCGGTGACGTATAGATTAATACTACTGCTAATACTATTCCTGCTACTACTACTACTACTGTTTCTGCTACTACTACTAATATTACTATTTCTGCTATTACGACTACTACTACTACTACTTCTGCTGCTACAGTTACTACTGCTACTAATAACAACTCACTGCAAGACTAAGCCACCTGAGGCCAACACGGCTACGCAAGCTGCTTCTTCCCAATATGTTCGAAGCTTCGCTCTTTACTCCTTCCCAGGTACTTCTAATTTCCTTATGACTACTTCCCATCTCATTCATGGACGACCTGATTTTCGTTTGTTTCTAAATGGATGGCAAAAAAGGATAGTATTACATTTCTTCTCATATATTATATATTTGATATATACTATAGGTTTTAAATGGTTCAAATAGGGATAAAATCCTTTTAATCGACAGTGATAAATTTCACAAAAATACTAGATATTTCTGTCACATATGCAATGACCGTCATTAGTAGTAAAACTTAACTAAAACAATTAAAAACAATAATTTATATACGAAATAAAATAAAACTACATATTGTTTAATAATCTAATTCTTTCCAAAGCAAAAACAGAAGCTAGTCTCTTGACCTTCTTGGATCCGGTTCATTAGCATTGAATGAACTAACACTTGGACAGAGGTTAATTGCATTGGGTGAATTGAACCTTTCTTTATCAGATTTTAATAAATTGTCGTAGATAGAGTTCAAACCAAATTCACCCGTGTCACGATTTAAAGCAATATTCTTGAAAAAAATTGTCTTAATTTCAAGAGTTTCGCGAAAATTTTGCCTTAAACCCCGGTCCCTAGAAATAAAAGAGACATTATCAAACAAAATGGCGTGGATAATCAAAAATATGTTCCGAAAGGGCTGAAGTGAAATCTTCAGGCCGAAAATTTTGCTTTAAAGTCGATGAAGTAGTATCTTTATGCTGTAGTATTCTCATTTCCATATTCTGGTTAGTACAACCCACATATGAGCTTCCACTAGTAAATTATCTACAATATGTTTTCTTGCAGAAAAGAAGAAGATGCATCAGGAGAGAATAACGAGCCATTGGAAACAGAGACAATGAAGGTGATCCGTGAATTATCGAAGCAGCTCCTGGAATCATGGTCGTCCCTTAAGGAGGTATTCAGAATTCCTAAGAAAGAAAGGATTGAAGCTATGAAAGAGCACGAGCGAGAAGCTGATAGAAATGAACAAATTGAACAGCGATGTTGGCCAAGTAAAAAGTTTCACGAAAGGTATGTTTAGAAAACAATTAAAATATTTAATTGTTTATTTAATATTTAATTATTTAAAAATAATCTTTATTGTAGTAGCTTGCTTTCTGTTGATGCCAGGAAATTATATACTGGAAATATAAGTCATGATTATTATCTGCTTATTTTTTTTTTTTTTTTACCAAAAATACAAATTTGAACAATCTATATCAATTTTACTGCTACATAGTCTTGTTTAGTCTAAGAGAAGGATTCTCAACCGAAACGGCTAAAATTATCCTTAAGTCAAAAGTGCTTAGGTTCCAAAGTACTTAGGGTGTGTTCTAGGCTTTAAACCCGAGTAACTTTACATTGACCACGTTTTTTAAGTTGATATCCACCGGGAACTGTGTTAAATAGCTAAGGGCACAATCTTCATAAGTTTCGATTGTATCCATTTCTCTTTTATTCGAATAATGTTTCAATATGTTCTAATCTGATAATACAACCGATTATAATAATGCATATTTGCTTCACTAAAGATGTCCGTTAACTAATTTTAGTAAAAAGTGCGGCAAAAGTAAATTTAAAATTACTTTTCTGTCGTTCAAGCTATTACGAAAACGTCAGCTGGAACAAAAAAGGTTGTTTTTTTTAGCAACTTTTAGTAATTTTTTACTGAGCCTGGAACGCACCCTTAGCGAAGCAATTATTTAAAGTACTTAGTAAAATAAAGAAAAGTACTTATAGTTAATTAAATTATTCAGGGTTCTGAATTTAGATTTCTTACGTCTAGGTTTCTCTTACTTTCCGATATTCTTATTCTGTTTGTAATTTTTTCGTTTGCTTTTTTTAAATTTTCTTAATTCCTACTTATTCCTGTCATATTTTTTTTCTGGCCTCGTAATACAGAAAGTATGACCGTAGAAGTTAAAGAAGGTGTTTTTTTTTTCTGGCCTCGTAATACAGAACGTATGATCGTAGAAGTTAAAGAAGGTATTTTTTTTCTGGCCTTGTTATACATAGCGTATGATCGTAGAAGTTGAAGAAGGTGTTTTTTTTTCTGGCCTCATAATACAGAACGTATGATCGTAGAAGTTAAAGAAGGTGTTTTTTCCTCGCCTCGTAATACAGAACGTATGATCGTAGAAGTTAAGAAGGTGTTTTTTTTCTGGCCTCGTAATGCAGTACGTATGATCGTAGAAGCTAAAGAAGGATTTTTTTTTTCTGGCCTCGTAATACAGAGCGTGTGGTCGTAGAAGTTAAAGAAGGTGTTTTTTTGGCCTCGTAATACAGAACGTATGATCGTAAATGTTAAAGAAGGTGTTTTTTTTTCTGGCCTCGTAGCCTAATACAGAACGTATGATCGTAAATGTTAAAGAAGGTGTTTTTTTTCCTGGCCTCGTAATACAAAACATATAATCGTAGAAGTTAAAGAAGGTGTTTTCTTTTCTGGCCTCAGTGGGGCGAGTCCGTTGATTTTGAATTGAAAATCAAGTATTTTTCTAGCCTCGTAATATAGAACGTAGGATCGTAGAAGTTAAAGAAGATGTTTTTTTTCTGGCCTCGTAATACAGAACGTATGACCGTAGAAGTTAAGGAAGGTGTTTTTTTTCTGGCCTCGTAATATAGAAAGTATGATCGTAGAAGTTAAAGAAGGTGTTTTTTTTTGTTTTTTTTTCCTGGCCTCGTAATACAAAACATATAATCGTAGAAGTTAAAGAAGGTGTTTTCTTTTCTGGCCTCAGTGGGGCGAGTCCGTTGATTTTGAATTGAAAATTAAGTATTTTGCAGTAGGCATCAAGACATATATATTTGTAGAAAAAAAATCCAAGACAGATAGTCGGAGTAATTGAGAGGCAAAAATGTTTAAATGGCACGGGTATAATGGTGGGGGTAAGTATGACTCTCTTATTGGACAAGTACTCGTGTGTTACTTTTTAGAAAGGCACGCCTCTAGAGTCTCAAGCAAGTTGACCAAGAATTTAAAATTGACTTAGGACTATTGTATTGCCTGGAATGAAAGGCAAAAAGGCACGCCCGCCTATGGTCTTAGGAAGGTTGACCAAGAATATTTGAATTGACACAGGACCATTAATTTGCTTGGAATAACAGGCAAACAATCGTTTAAAACCACCTTCATCTTCCAAATAGTACCTATTCATTGCCTAAGCTCAGTCCCGCATTCTGAGTAAATTTTAATTTTTCAAATTTTTGGGTCACTCACTTGCCCGATACTATGGGCGGATGGGCGCCCCCAACGTCAATTTTTTTTTTGATCTTTTATTCGATACCTTTGTCCTATCTGGGTACCTCTTGCGTGCACCCAGAGTCAAATGGTTAGGGGGTTTGGACTCCCCCCCCCCTGAGATATTAAACGAAGCAAAAACTCATAAAAAGAAATTTTGATGCGTTTTTTTTTAAAACCCCCACCCCACCCGAACAAAAATATGGGGTTGTTTGCATCCATGGTAAAGCAGGCGGTTTGTAGTTTCAAACGATTGGTAGATGTTAATGGTTTTTATATTTAACACTAAATTCATCTACTTTTTAGTCGGAACGATCGTTGGAGTTTCCATGATAGATTGGAGAGGGACTATCGGAAGAGGGAACATTTTTCACCGGATTGGAAACGAAAAGAAATCACTGACAGGTAATCTTACTGATTGAGTTTATTCCTGTGTCTTATAGCCATTCGCCATTTGCATTCCTTTTCTGTTTGATTGATTTAAGATAAGATTTTGAGTATAAAGGTTTTGAATATTTTTATGAAAAAAATCATCAAAACCTCAAAACCCCTATGCTTTCCCAAGGCTGGAACATAATTTGCACTTTACTGAAAAAAATATAACAGTTTTTACTTTATAACTTTAATAAATCAAATAATACTAACATTTTGATTAGTAAATATCAGAATCTGTATATTAAACTGACAATGCACATTCATTTGTATTTTTTATAAGTAAAGTGCAAATTATGTTCTGGCCTTGGGAAGGCATAGGGTTTTTGAGCCCAACTTATGTTAATTTCTGCTCGTTTTGAGTTTGACTCGGTTATTTATTGTAATTTCTGTTAGTTTTGGGTTTCATTTATTTATTGATGCTGATTTGTGGTAGTTGTATTCTTGGTAGATTATTTGATGCTATTCTTTTCATTTTGGTTTAATGGAGTTCTTTACTTATTTTCTGAAAAACTTATTTTGCTTGGTAGATTATTTGATTTTATTTTTGCTCATTTTCAGTTTAATGGAGTTCTTTACTTTTCTTTGAAAAACTTATTTCGATTTCTGTTCGTCTTATATTGGCATAGTCTTTTCAGGGAAAAATAAAGTAATAGTTTAAAAATCGTTTCGTTTTTTTAAGACTTTATAGTTTGGCCTGCTATTTGTATGCTGGAGAAAAATTCTCAGCAATTTTTAACAACATACACCCTTTTAAAAATCTGGACACAAATAGTACTGTTTAATTTAGTTTCATACCTCCTCTAGTTGACCTGAAATAGAAAACTTGATACCATTCGCAAAAAAAAGCTGTTTACTTTCTTTGATAGCTTGGATACACGTACGCTATTTTGATTTGGTTAAATTTTAAGAGTAGAAGTAGCCCCGAAAGTCTTAACATAATACCCTCAGTCGTTCTTGGGATACTGCTGAGATGCCTTATTGGGAATTAGCATTATCACAGTGCATTTTGATTTAATCTTAGACAACATTTAGTTTTTAAACATAGTGGGCAAATGGGGGTGGGGGGGTGGGAGGGGGATTACTTGCCCTTCAATCACTTTCGACTTTTAAAAAGGGCATCAGCCCTTTCTGTTTCTAATCGAATTAGCCCTTTTCGAAGTTTCTACGACAGCTCCTTCAATACGAAGTGCCCTTGTCTAAAAAAAAAAAAAAAAAAAAAAACTTTGTAACCACATCGCTCTTTACTATAAAAATGTTAAGCCTTCAAATCACTTTTGACTATTGAAAAGGGCACTAGCCCTTTCAATTTCCAATCGAATGAGCACTTTTTGACGTTTCTGCGAAAACACTTTCTATAAAAACCTTATATACCCCCAGGGTATAACTTACAACCCTTGCCCTGAGGGATTTGGGTGGTTTGTCATCTTCAAAGACATAATTTACAGAATTTTCAACTACGTTGAACAAAATACCTATCTCAAAATTTTGATTGGATGTGTTTGGGTTAATGGTGGGCGTGAGGTGGGGGTTAGTTGCTCTCCAATCACTTTCGACTATTAAAAAGGGCACTAGCCCTTTCAATTCTAATCAAATGAGCTTTTGTTGAAGTTTCTATGACAACGCTTTCTATAAAAAACCTTATATGCCCCCAGGGCATAACTTACAACCCTTGCCCTGAGGGCTTTAAGGGGGTTATCATCCTCAAAGACCTAATTTCCAAAACTTTCAGCTACGTTGAACAAAATGGATATTTCAAAATTTTTATTGCTTGTGTTTGGGGGAATGGTGGTCCTTAGAGGGGGGTTAGTTGCCCTCCAATTCCATTCAACTATTAAAAAGGGCACTAGCCCTTTGAATTTTCAATCGAATGAGCCCTTTTTAAGTTTTTACGACAACACTTTCTATAAAAACCTTATACGCCCCCAGGGCATAACTTATAACCCTTCCCCTGAAGACTGTGGGGGGAGTGTCCTGCTCAAAGATATAATTTCAGGATCTTTCAACTGCGTTGAACAAAATGGCTATCTCAAAATTTTGACTGGATGAGTTTTGGGAAATGGTGGGCGTGGAAGGGGTGTTAGTTGCCCTCCAATCACTTTCGACTATTAAAAAGGGCGCTAGCCATTTCAATTTCCAATTGAATGAGCCATTTTCGAAGTTTCTACGATAACTCCTTCGATACGAAGTGCCCTGGTATGGGAAAATATGATTATGTTTGTGGTGTGTTTTGTTTGTGTGTTTGCACGCAGCTTTTGAGCTTTTTTTTTTTTTTTGTTGTTTTCTTGTTCAGAAAGCATTGAATCGATGTGATTCGTAAAACAAAAAAGACATTGATTACAAAATTCTAACTTCATGGCAAATCTTTTTTTTGGAAAAACTGGCAGCATTTAAACAACTTATTCAAGCAAATTGAAAATATAGTGAATTGTGGGAATTGGAGTATCTCAGTGTTGATACTCCCCTCCGCAGCAAAAAATAAGGGATATTGCGAATTTAGACCTTCCCGAATTTAGACCTTGCTACGTAAAATGATCACTACCTAAACGAATCAATTTTTTCTGAATTGAAATATATCCCTTTTATGTCGAGCTGAAAACGATTTCCACACATCACTTTCTGAAGTATTTTTGACAGAAGATTGAGCAAATGTGATTAGTATATAAAAGTTACAATCTGCCAAGTATTTTGAACCCTTTTTCAAAAAGAGGTTTAATAGAGTAGATATAGTTTGAAAGTTTTAGGCATATCTTAAACTGTATTTGTAATATAATTACAGTATTATTTGAATTGTAATTATGTTATTGTTGGTTATAAGAAATAAACTAAACATCTTTAGCGCTCATGGAAATTTTATGGTTATAAGAAATGTTAAATCAAGCATCTCTAGTGCTTATGAAGATTTTGCTTTTGCCATACAAATTTGAGGTATATTCTACCTCCAAATATATAGATTAAATTAGAAAAAATTAAAGAGATGAAATCAATTCCAGGAGGCCAAGGGATTATGGATCTTTTTTGTAAGATTGTAATATAGCAGATAGGCTTCGGGGTTTCTTTGCATAACTGAAAGATTATTGCTTAGTGCAAGATTATGCTTTAACTTAAATGATTAGCGATGTTAATTATAAAAAAAAACAAATGAAAAATCTTAGGAAAACTTTCTTCGGAATTTGACATAAAAAAAAAACAACTTAAATATGTCCCACAATGAAATATAATCATTAATGGATGTAGGAATAAAATTATTTAGAAGCTGTCAAGTGCTTTTAAAACTTTTTGCAACATGGATTGCAATAAAGGGTTTGAAGTTTATTTTTTTTTTCCATTTTCGCGAGTTAAAAATAGTGCTCGGAGCAAGATATTTGACTCAATTTCTTATAAATATAGATAATAAAAAAAGTAAATGAAAAAATATGGTCCTCTTAAAGATTTCGCATTAACACGCCAGGCAAATTAAAAAAAATCTTATATCAATGTTTGAGCTTTTAATTAAAATAGAAATGAAATGACTTAAAAACTATTAACAAGGGTGCCAAATGGGGAGAAGGAATGAGATATCCTTCTCCCCATTCATTTTTAGTATATTTAGGACTTTTTCAGTATTTTCATCTTGAAATATTACAAAATAAAAGTGACCCTTCGTATGTTTTGGAAACTAACTTTTTTGTACCTTATGAAAAAAAATCATAAAAACCCCTCCCCCCCTACATACACACATATTTTCATGAATTAGTACCACTGGCCACAGAGTGCTCTTAAGTTCTTTCGCGAAATTGAGAGTCATAGAAGAGACATTTTTGAATATTTGAAGCTTGACCGAACGTTAGTCCTTGAAATACATTAATCCACTCCCGTATTTGTAACACATTACGCCGTCTACGAGATTGAAGAGAGAAAACTTGAGGCATGTTGATTTTCTGAGAGTCAGAAAGATCTTTTAGATATGAAATCATCCTTGCTTTAGTTCTCTGAACTCTCTCAACCCGATGCTCATCTTTCGAATTTATTTTTAACCTAACTGGAGTACCTTTCAGTTATGTCCCCCTTAAATCGTGGAATTTATCCAGTTTTCCCTTAGTTTATTATATTTTCATATAAATTACACATTTTCGTCACTTCTTTTCACCCCCCCCCCCCCCATAAACCCGAACAAAGTTATTGTCACGCTCGACCTAGTAAAGAACGGCCCTCTTTATAAAGCGCACGTTTTCATCAATTTCTTTTCAATATGTGCCTCTTCTTGGCGGTGAAGAAGACTTGGGTTTAAAGGGTTTTGTTGATTATAAAAAAGGAGTTGAGTTTTTGTTGAGTCTTTTGTTGAGTTTAGTTTAAAGTTGAGTTTAAAAAAGGAGGACTTGAAGTATATTATTGAATTGAGTGGGAATAGTTCACCACTAGGGGTAAGAAGGAAGTATTTACGGAGGGGACAAGGGCTGGATGGTCCTTACTTTTGCCCAATGTGTGGAATTGTGGATGAGAGTGTGGGTAATCTGATGTATGAGTATGAAGAATTGAGTGGGTTGCGAAATGAAGTGCATAGAGAGTGTAGGTTTGAAGAGAGAACGGCTAGTGAATGTAATAATTGATGAATTTTTTGCAATTGTTAACAATTTAGGACAATATCTCAGGCTGGAAATGAAATATATAAGTAGATTTTTATGATTTATGTTTTTTTTTGTCTATGAAATGTCAATTATTTAGAAGAAAAAATTCTTTCTTGTTTTGTGTTTTCATGGTCCTAGGGCTTTAGCGCAATATAATTTATTATTATTATATAAAAGTCACACAAATATTTATATAATTATATAAAAGTCTCACAAATATTTATATAATTATATAAAAGTCACACAAATTTTATATAATTGTATAAAAGTTACAGAAATATTTATATAATTGTATAAAAGTCACACAAATATTTATATAATTATATAAAAGTCTCACAATATTATATAATTATATAAAAGTCACACAAATATTTTATATAATTATATAAAAGTCACACAAATATTCATATAGTTATATAAAAGTCACACAAATATTCCTTTCTGGTTGTCTTTATTGTTTTAATCAATTGTACAAAATCCCGTCACTTTACTTTGCCCTTTCTTTCTTAATTTTCCTGAAATTCATTTGCAGTTAAATTTTTTTTTAATTTATTATTTTTTTTTTTATCGCATGAATTTTTAGAAAATAATGCTTAACACCAAAAATTTGTCTACATTAATTTTGTTACGTTTTTACGATTCTGACAAACATTTGAGGGGGGAGGGGGTTCAAGCCCCTTAATCCCTTCCCCCTGGACATGGCCTTGAATGTTCCTAACTCAATTTTGCTAACTATAACTAGCTAAGCGTACTGCTATCACCAAAACCTCTTCGAATCACCGCTCCGTTTTGGGTTTTGCTTGGCCATTTTCAATAAAAAAAATTTGAAAATGTGCAATTATTGCACATTATACTACAAATTGTATACTATAATTATGTATTATAAAATAAAAAATTATATTTATGTGCTATAAATTGGTATACTATAAATTTTTGCCAACTTTATAAAATTTATCACTAACAAGCTATTGGTGTCACCCTCCGCTTATCTTAGTCTTGAAAAAAATTGTCTTTTATTTTTTTCATTGATGGATTTTTTTTTTCGTAATAGGGATACTAAGCTTAATTAAGGGATGCTTATCAGCATATTTAAAAAACAACATTTTTATCTTATATGAGCTTAGATTATGATGCTACGAATTAGTACTCATTCAAATTAGTAATAATATGGTTTGAGTTTTATTAGTCAATCAGTTTTTCAGCCAACAGAACAAATCAATATGGTATTTAGAATAGTTGTGAATATTCTTTACTGAAAAGGAACTCCCTGTGAATAGAGGAAGAAAAGAGAATGAAGAAAAAAGAAAAAAAATTAAATCATGCTCTGATTCAATTATTTCAGAAAATAGCGCAAATGGGCTATTGTGAAATATTTTATATGTGATGGGGTATTGTGTTTGCTCCTTATGTGTAATTCTGGTAGAAATACCGGTACGTAAAAAAAACTTAAGTGATAATGTGATTTGCTATTGTAAATGAGATATTGTGTTTGATCGTCACTTCTAACTCGGGTAGTAATATCGAAAACGGTAATGCACACACAAAAAAAAAAAATGTTAAATGGAAAAAAATGTAACCGTTTTTCTGCTTTCAAAAGGTGTTGTGTGACAATGTTAGTCAAGCTGAAACCCATAGCTTGTGCTCTAAAATTCAGCACACTCTATTAAATAGTTCATTTCGTTTATATTTTAAAAAATTTGCCATTTCCCGTTTACCGATTTCGATCGCTTTCCGTTCGTTCCATTCCGATCTTGTTTGGTTTTCAGTATGTTTTGGATTTTTTTCAATACGATTTATGGTTATCTTAATTTTGGATATCTTAATCGATTATCTATAATTATTGTTCGACTAGCTTGGTAGTTATAATCGATAATTGTTAATCGATTATCTTGATTTGATCATCTAAAATTCTAATTATCTTAATCGCATAAATTTTTGAAAATAATGCTTATATTTTTCCCCATTGCAGATACCAAAGAAGAACTTTCATATAATAAACAACTGGTCTTTAGTAATGACCAAAATATCCGCAAAGCCTTTTTAATAACTGTTGCTGATAACCGTAGTTCTTGCTTTTCCCCAATTTTTTTTTTTAAGGTCAAGCAACCCCCTTCAATAAATGGCCGGAGGGTAATAATTAAAGAGCTACCTCATCAAGCAGTTTGGGGTAACGAACTCGGATCAATAGTAACCAAAACTCTAAAAAACGGAATTTTAATATCAATAGATAATTCAAAATATTTGGCTTCTCATGCTGACTCTAAATATATATGATTGATCAAGTTTAATGTTACACATCAAAAGCAACGAGCCTGAGAAAATTTTCCCCCGTTTAAAAAAAGGGGGAAACATCCACTAAAATTCGAAGAAAATTTGCTTTATTTTCGACAAAAGGGGGAAACACCCCGTAAAAGTCGTAGTCTTAATGAAATCACACCATCAGATTTAGCGTATCAGAGAACTCTACTATAGAAGTTTCTAGCTCCTATATGCAATTAAATAAAAAAGACAAGTTTTTTTTAACTGAAAGTGAGGAGCGACATTAAAACTTAAAACAAACAGAAATTTTTCCGTATATGAAAGAGGCTCTTCAACGCCTCGCTCCTTACGGTAAAGTTTTTTTTTATTGTTTTAAAAAATAGAGTTGTGAGAAAGAGTCAAACTTTAGCGTAAAGAGCGAGTCATTGAGGAGGGGACAGCCCCTTTCACATGCGGAATAATTTTTGTTCGTTTTAAGTATTAATGTCGCTCCTTGCTTTCAGTTCAAATACTTGTTTTTTTTATTTAATTTCTGAACGTTTTTGAATTAATGCACGTTTTGATTTTGACTCACCGTACATGAATAATTAAAACAAAATTTGCATATTAATTTTACTGTATTTTGGTGAAATGGCTTTCTCGAAAGCTGTTTAATTTTATTTACGAACGTTTTTATTAGTAATTAATATACGTAACTTACGAATTAACTTGCGTAACGAACTTCTATATTCATATATTTTTATTAAGTATATTAGGGGGTTCGCCCCCTAGTCAATACCTCGCTCTTTACGCTAAAGTTAAAATTTTGTTCCAATGCTTTAAGAATGACCCCTTAATCACAAAGGCTGTTAATTAGAATAAATAGTTCTTATGAAAGTACTAAAAAAAAACTTTAGCGTGAAGAGCGAGGTTTTGACTAGGGGACGAACCCAATCACATACGTAATAATTCCTGTTCATTTTAAGTTTTGATGTTGCTCCTTACTTTCAGTTGAAAAACTGTTTTTTTTAATTAAATTTATGATGTTTTTTTTTTAAATAACGCTGGGAAATCCGGCGCCCCTTCATAGCAATGTCCCTTCCCCTATGAAAACTTTCTCCATGGGAATATCCTCCCATGTAACCCTCGACCCCTCCCCCCATTACCAGAAAAATCCCCCCCCCCCACTGAAAACGTATGTATACTTCCGAATAACCAATACTGTATATAAACATTGGGCAAAGTTCATAACTTGCAGCTCTTCCCCCGGGGACTGTGGGAGATTAATCATCCTCAAAGACATAGTTATTATATTTTTCGACCATGCTGAACAAAATGGCTATCTCAAAATTTTGATTGGGTGACTTTTTGATCGGGTGAAAATAAGCGTGGGAGGGTGCCTAGTTGCCCTCGATTTTTTTTGTCACTTAAAAAGGGCACTAGAACTTATAATTTCCGTTCGAATGAGCCCTCCCACGATATTCTAGGACCGCTGGGTCGATACGATCATCCCGGAAAAAAAAAAAACAAATAAACACGCATCCGTGATCTTTCTTCTGGCAAAAAATACAAAATTCCACATTTTTGCAGATAAGAGCTTGAACTTCTACTGTAGGGTTCTATGATGCGCTGAATCTGATGGTGTGATTTTCATAAAGGTTCTATGACTTTTAGGGGGTGTTCCCCCTTTTTTTCGAAAATAAGGCAATTTTTTTCAGGCGAGTAACTTTTAACTGATGGGTAAGACTTATCTTGATGAAACTTATATATTTGAAATCAGCATAAAAATCTGATTCTTGTGATGTATCTATTGGTATCAAAATTCTGTTTTTTAGAGTTTCTGTTACTATTGAGCCGGGTCGCTCCTTACTTACAGTTCGTTACTACTAACTGTTTGAAAATATGGAATTTGACATTTTTTTGCCATAAGAAATATTACAGATACGTGTTTGTTTTTTTCATCCAGAGTAATCGTGCCGAACCAATGGTCGTAGAAGATCGTGAGGGGTTGAATTCAAACCAAAATAAAAAGTTATTGTGCCCTTTTTAAGTGACACAAAAATTGGAGAATAACTAGCCCCCCTCCCACGGCCCTTTTCCCCCGAAGTCGTTTGATCAGAATTTTGAGATTGCTATTTTGTTCAACATAGTTGAAAAGTCCAATAACTATGCCTTTAGGGGTAACTTGACCCCCACAGCCCGTGGGGAAAGACCTGCAAGTTGTGAAATTTTCCAATTATTTTCGTATAGTATTGTTATTGGGAAGTATCCAAAAAAATTTGTTCGGGGGGGGGGGATTTTGTGCTTGGGACGGGTTTCCATAGGGAGAAGTTTCTGCAGGGAGGGAAATTTCCGAGGTGAACTTTCCAGAGGAGATTTTACACTAGTAGGATTTGACAGAATTCCTATACGTCTTACGTCTTTTTACGTCTTACGTCTTTTTATTTGTCTTACTTTCCTTGTGAAGATGTCTATATTGTCGATATTGTCTTACTGGAGATGTCGATATTGTGTTGCTTTCTGTGGAGATTTTCCGGGAGAATTGTCTGGGGGAGATTTTCAGCGGATTTGGATTTCCGGGAAAAATATTTCCACGGACGGGGGAATTTCCGGAGTGATCGGAAAAACGACTAGAAATAAAAGTCTTTTTCAAATGAAAGCATGACAAGGAGAATTTTTCAGGCTGAATCATCCGCAAGAAATTTTACGGACAGGGGGGGGGGGTGATGGTTCAGCGAGGATGGAATTGTCCGGATGGAATTTTACGGGGGGAGGGGGTGTGTGTTACATGGGAGGAACTTTCCAAGGAGAAGTTTCCCGTGAGGGGTGGGAATTTTTCATGGAAGGTGAACCAGATTTACCGGTATTGTTTGAAAAACGATCAGAAATTAAGTTGAAAAAATAAGTTTTTCAACTGATATAAGGAGCAACATTAACACTCAACATGAACAAAAATTATTCCGTATATGAACTGGTTGCCCTCCTCCTCAATGCTTGGCTCTTTAAGCTATAGTTCGACTATTTGTCCCAATATTTAAAGAATGACTCCTGAAACACAAGGGCCGTTTAATTAGAATAGGAAGCCTTTTTAAAAGTGCTAAAAACTTTAGCGTGAAGAGCAAGATATTGAAGAGGGGGGGGGGGGCAACTTCTTCATATAGGAATAATTTCTGTTCATTTTGAGTTTTAATGTTGCTCCTTACTTTCAGTTGAAAAAACTTGTTTTTCTATTTAATTCATGCATAGGTCGGATTGGGAGCGAACTTTCAAAAAAACAGGAATAGAATATTTGCTCCGACAAAGTTTTTCTGTATCATATTTACTTCTCAGGGGTTTATCATGTTTGTTTTTTTTTCGAAAATGTGTTATATTTCCATTTTTTCGCTTCTTAGAAATAGTTAGAAAATAGAGGTTTTGACATCAAAGTTCTTTTTGTCTTATACTGGATGCCTAACACGTGGTTCCCTCTTCCGCAAAGAACTGTTTTTTAATAATATCAAAGAACAAAAATATATTTTGAATTTTCCACTCTTCCATGAAATTGATATAGTGTAACATAACACCTTTCGAGCTATTGCATCTGTATTAGTTAGCACGGTGAAGTCCCCTAATATTATTTAAGCCCCCAATGTTGAAAAGTCGTATCTCTTTTCTGACTCCACAGTTTTTGACATCGAATTGTTTTTACCCTGTCTTTGATGCCATAACAACTTCTTTTAGACAAACAACTGCTTGTTTGAAAAATTTTAAGTCCTTTTTTTAGCTAGAACTTCGGTACTACACATAACACCTTTTAAATTTTTGCGGCCAATTATTAGAAAAGGAAAACAGTTTGTGCTAGTATTAGTAATAATTTTTTCTCATTTGTTGCACCTCTGACAATAATTTGTTTGGGTGTGCTACTATAAAAAAACAACAGCAAAAAACAACAACAAACAACCAAACATAATATCATGACCCCAAGCAACAATTTTTGTAACTGTAGTAATTAGAAATATTTCAATAAAAAATAATCATAGGCAGCGCAATCGCGCTGCCTAAGTAAAGAACGATGTTGGCACAATGTATTATTTTTTTTCCTTTAGGCCAGGGCACTTCGTATCGAAGGAGTTGTCGTAGAAACTTCGAAAAGGGCTCATTCGATTGGAAATTGGAGTGGCTTGTGCCCTTTTTAATAGTCGAAAGTGATTGGAAGGCAACTAACACCCCTTTTACCCCCACCATTTCCCCAAACACATCCAATCAAAATTTTGAGATAGCCATTTTGTTCAGTGTAGTTGATTTCCAGATAGAAATTATTTTTTTGAGGAGGACACTGCCCCACAACCCTCAGGGCAAGGGCTGTAAGTTATGCCCTGGGGGTACATAAGAACGATGTTGGCACAATGTATTATTTATTATTTTTTTCCTTTAGACCAGGGCACTTCGTATCGAAGAAGTTGTCGTAGAAAATTCGAAAAGGGCTCATTCAATTGGACATTGGAGTGGCTTGTGCCCTTTTTAATAGTCGAAAGTCATTGGAAGGCAACTAAAACCCCTTCCACGCCCACCATTTCTCGAAACACTTCCAATCAAAATTTTGAGATATCTATTTTGTTCAGCGTAGTTGATTTCCAGATAGAAATTATGTTTTTGAGGAGGACACTCCCCCACAGCCCTCAGGGCAATGGTTGTAAGTCATGCCCTTGGGGCTTATAAGATTTGTATAGAAAGCGTTGTCGTAGAAGCTTCAAAGAAGGCTCATTCGATTGGAAATTCAAAAGCGTAGTGCCCTTTTTAATAGTCAAAAGTGATTGGAGGGCAACTAACCCCCTCTCACGCCCACCTTTTTCCCAATCACATCCAATCAAAATTTTGAGATAGCCATTTTGTTCAACGTAGTTGAAAGTTCTGGAAAGCAGGTCTTTGAGGACGACAACCCCCCACAGCCCTCAGGGTAAGGGTTGTAAGTTATTTTTTTAGAAAGCGTTGTCGTAGAAACTTCAAAAAGGGCTCATTTAATTGGAAATTGAAATGGCTAGTGCCCTTTTTAATAGGCGAAAGTGATTGGAAGGCAAGTAACACCCCTTCCACGTCCACCATTTCCCCAAACACATCATATCAAAATTTTGAGGTATCCATTTTGTGCAGCGCAGTTGATTTTCAAATAGAAATTATGTTTTTGAGGAGGACACTCTCCCACAGCCCTCAGGGCAAGGGTTGTAAGTTATGCCCTGGGGGCATAAAATGTTTTCATAGAAAACGTTGTCGTAGAAACTTCAAAAAAAGCTCATTCATTTGGAAATTCAAAGGGCTAGTGTTCTTTTTAATAGTGGAAAGTGATTGGAGGGCAACAAACCCCCCTCTCACGCCCACCTTTTCCCCAAACACATCCAATCAAAATTTTGAGTTAGCCATTTTGTTCAACGTAGTTGAAAGTTCTGGAAATTATGTCTTTGAGGATGATAACCCCCCACAGCCCTCAGGGCAAGGGTTGTAAATTGTGCCCTGGGGGCATATAAGTTTTTATAGAAAGCTTTGTCATAGAAACTTCAAAAAGGGCTCATTTGATTGGAAATTAAAATGGCTAGTGCTCTTTTTAATTTTCGAAAGTGATTGGAAGGCAACTAACCCCCTTCCACGCCCACCATTTCCCCAAACACATCTAATCTAAATTTTGAGATAGCCATTTTGTTCCACGCAGTCGAAAGTTCTGGAAATTATACCTTTGAGCAGGATACCCCCCCCCCCACAGTCTTCAGAGCAATGATTGTAAGTTATGCCCTGGGGGCATATAAGGTTTTTGTTGAAATCTTTGTCATAGAAACTTGAAAAAGGGCTCATTCGGTTGGAAATTCAAAGGGCTTGTGCCCTTTTTTAATAGTCGAAAGAGATTTGAGGGCAACTAACCCCCCTCTCACGCCCACCCTTTCCCAAACACATCCAATCAAAATTTTTAGATAGCCATTTTATTCAACGTAGTTGAAAGTTTTGTAATTTAGGTCTTTAAGGATGACACCCCCCCCCCCCACAGCCCCCAGGGCAAGTGTTGTAAGTTATGCCCTTGGGGCATATAAGGTTTTTATATAAAGCGATGTAGTAGAAACTTCAAAAAGGGCTCATTCAATTTGAAATTGAACGGGCTAGTGCCCTTTTTAATAATTGAAAGTGATTGAAGGGCAACTAAACTCCCTCTCACACCCACCATTTCCCCAAACACATCCAATCAAAATCTCGAGATATCCATTTTGTTCAACGTAGTGGAAAGTTCTGGAAATTAGGTCTTTTAGGATGATAACCCCCTTCAGAGCCCTTAGTACAAGTGTTTTAAGTTATGCCCTGGGGGCATATTAGGTTTATGTAGAAAGTTGTTGTAGAAATTTCAAAAATGGCTCATTTGATTGGAAATTGAAAGGGCTAGTGCCATTTTCAATGGTCGAAAGTGAGTGGAGAGTAATTAACCCTTCTCTCACGCCCACCATTTCCCAAAATACATTCAATCAAAGTTTAGAGATAGCCATTTTGTTCAACGTAGTTGAAAGTTCTGGAAATTATGTATTTGAAGACGAAATACCCCCTAGAGCCGCCAGGGCAAAGGTTGTAAGTTTTGCCGTGGGGGCATATAAGGTTTTTATTGATAGTGTTGTCGTAAAACTTCAAAAGGGGCTCATTCAATTTGAAATTGAGTGGGCTAGTACCCTTTTTAATAGTCGAAAGTGATTGGAGGGTACCTAACTCCCCTCTCACGCCCCCCATTCCCCAAAACACATCCGATCAAAATTTTCAGTTGGCCATTTTGCTGAACGTAGTAGAAAGTTCTTGAAATTAGATCTTTGAGGATGACAACCCCCCCCCCCAGCCCTCAGGGCAAGGGTTGTAAGTTTTGCCCTTGGGGTATATAACGTTTATATTGAAAGCGTTGTCGTAGAAACTTCAAAAGGGCTCATTTGATTGGAAACTGACAGGGCTAGTGCCTTTTTTTAATAGTTGAAAGTGATTGGAGAGCAACTAACGCCCCTCGCACGCCCACTATTTCCCCAAACACATCCAATCATTATTTTGAGATAACCATTTTGTTTAACGTAGTTGAAAGTTCTGGAAATTAGGTCTTTGAGGATGACAACCCCCCTCACAGCCCTTAGGATAAGGTAAATCGAAAGGCTTAGTGCCCTTTTTAATAGTCGAAAGTGATTGGAAGGCTTGACATTTTTATAGTACAGATCGATGTGGGTACAATATATTTTTTTTTTTTTTTTTTTTTAGACCAGGGCACTTCGTATCAAGGGAGTTGTCGTGGGAACTTCGAAAAGGGCTCATTTGATTGAAAATAGAAAGAGCTGATGCCCTTTTTAATAGTCGAAAGTGATTCAAGGGCAAGTAATCCCCCTCCCACCCCACCCTCCCATTTGCCCACTATGTTTAAAAACTAAATATTATCTAAGAGTAAATCAAAATGCACTGTGTTAGTGCTAATTCCCAATAAGGCATCTCATCAGTATCCCAAGAACGACTGAGGGTATTATGTTCAAACTTTCGGGGCTACTTTTGCTCTTAAAATTTAACCAAATCAAAATAGCGTAAGATTATCCAAGCTATCAAAGAAAGTAAACAGATTTTTTTTGCGAATGGTATCAAGTTTTCCATTTCAGGTCAACTAGAGGAGGTATGAAACTAAATTAAACACTACTGTTTGTGTCTAGGTTTTTAAAAGGGTGTATGTTGTTAAAAATTGCTGTAAATTTTTCTCCAGCATACGAATAGCAGGCCAAACAAGTCTTAAAAAAACGAAAAGATTTAAAGCATTATTTTCTTTTTCTCTGAAAAGACTATATCTATATAAAACGAACAGAAATTAATTAAAAAAACCTTTCCCACAAAATAAGTTTTTCAAAGAAAAGTAAAGAACTCCGTTAAACCAAAAATGAGCAAAAATAAAATCAAATAATCTACCAAGCATGAAACTACCACAAACAGTATCGATAAATAAATGAAACCTAAAACGAACAGAAATTACAATAAATAACCGAGTCAAACTCAAAACGAGCAGAAATTAAGATGAGTTGGGCTCAAAACCCCTAAGCCATCCAAAGGCCAGAACATAATTTGCACTTAACTGAAAAAAATACAAATAAATGTACGTTGTCAGTTTAATATACATATACTGATATTTAGTAATCAAAATGTTAATATTATTTGATTTACTAAAGTTATAAAAAAAAACATTTATATTTTATCGCTCCTTACTTACAGTTCGTTACCCCGAACTATTTGACCCCGAACTTCATTATCTCTTTTTGTGTGTATGTACATCGATAATGAGCCTGATAATATTGCAGGCAACCAAGACGCAGTCTTCTTTGTCTTAACGTTCACCCAGGCTTAGTATGTGCGTTTCTATTGTGTTAAGTTGTGCATGACTTCAAATTGTTTCAGTTATCCACAAAAAAGGATCCGAGGTGCGTTTTAACTTGAGCTATTTAACTGGAGAAGTTAAGCATAAACTGTTAATGTATTAAGAGTTATATCACTTTTAAGCAACTATTTAAAAACGTTTAGTGTACATATTTGAAGTTTATGGACTGATAAGAAGTGCATGCTTAAGATATAAGAAACAAGCCTATAAAGGTGACCTACATCTGGTTTTATTGTAACTATGCTTCAAGTTAATGAAATCTGGTAATTACAATTCTACATTTTTAAAGTTTTTAACCAGTTTTTCTGTCTTTCTGTTCTTGTTTTTAATATTTTGTCGTCACTTGAAATATATATATATATATACATACATATATATATATATATATATATATATATATATAAATATATATATATATATATATATATATATATATATATATATATATATATATATTATATATATATATATATATATATATATATATATATATATATATATATATATATATATATATATATATATATATATATATATAGCATGTGATTATCCGGTATGTCACTCAAAGATGGGACTAGGTTTGGCTCTGCCCATGATTCTCCTTTATTTCATATTTACTCATCATTTCGAAGAAAACGTTAGCTTCTATGTCAGGGTCATATCCATAATTTTATTCGAGAGGGGGGGGGATCTTCCCATGGACTTTTTTACATGTATTTTTCTATTTTTGTGCGGGTTGGATAAATCTTTTGGGTAGGGGGTTCAAACCAGACACCCTTCCCTTTTCTGTCTACGATCATGATTATATATCTATAGTAAACTTTGCCCTCTATAGTAATCTTAGTAACTTTGCAATCAATTAGATTATAGTATGGTATGTGTGAATTCTAAGGTTTGAAGTGGAGGAGCTGGGAAAGGGGGTCAAAAGCACCTTCTCTGGGACACAAGAAGACAAAAAAAAAAATCCATAAAAATGTAAAAATGGGAAGCGTTGCGATTTCAATCCTGTTAAAAGTAAAGCTCTTGGGAGTAAATATCCCCTTACCCCCGGGAATTTTTCATAACTAAGGTTAAAGTCTGGCATGTGTGGCTTCTAACATTTGGAACGAGTGTGTTGAAGGGGTATTTCCCCTCCTGCTGGAAACAAAATACACAAAAAATGTATAAAATAATAAAGTGAGAAATATTCCAGTTTAATTCCTGGCATTAAAAAAGCTACTGAAAGCACTTGGCCCTTCCTACCCCCTTTTGTAAGTTTCCTGGTGGTGCAAGATCATCATGTGCCTAGGTTTTTTTTTTATTATTTAGGATGAACAAAGGCTTAAGATTAAAATATGAAGATTGCAGACTAGGAACCGACAGACCAGGATCTCCAGGTTTTTAGAATTGAGATCTCAGAAAATTTAACTGTATGACGAACGCATTTAAAACCACTTTTGACTAAAGGTGGGAGGGGAGGGGAACATGGCTGGGAAAAGATGATGACATCTGAGACCATTATCACAAGGTCGACATGGAAATTGTCTAATATTCCCAGTATTTTCTATTATATAACTCTATTTTTATATTCTATTATATTTATATTATTATATTTATTATATTTTCTATTATTTTCCATTGTTTATTTTTTTCAAACGAAAGTAGCTGGTATTGTAATGAGGAATTTGACCAGACTCTTGCCAATGCTTGAAAATGTCTGCCTTCAATTCCTCGCGGGGATTCTTTGCGTGCCGTTTATGTGGGGAAGGAGATACCAATCCCTTTCCCTAGAGCCCTGTTTTAGCACTCCTGTGTCCTATTTGTATTAAATACTTTTGCACTATTTTAGTCTTTCCAAAGATGAAAGAAGACAAAGATTTATGCTCCAAGTTCAACAAGAAGAAGAAGAAATTAAGAGGAAGAAAGTGAGGGAAGAGCTAGCAAAAAATCATGAAGCACAATGCTTTGCTCTTGGCTTAGACCCAAAAGATGTACCTCTCTTCTTGGACCCTACAACTGGTGAACCGTTGGTTCAGCCCCCTCCACCTCCCGAGCCAGGGGTAGACCCTTCAAGTCTTACTTACTATATTGACCCTCTAACCGGACAATGGACTGTGTATATGCCAGGTAGACTTTTTTACTTACAATTATTTACGAGTTTATTTATTTCCAGCTTCGATCAACTAAATTAAGTTTGTTGGAATACAAAGTTACATAACGTCGTAATGAAACTGGAAAGCAGAATTGAATTTGAAATAAAAAGTCAAAAATATATTTTTATGTACTTGCTTTTTTACATGGGTGGAGGGGGGAGGGTCAACATTTTTTGAGATGGTTTTTAAACCACCTCTCTGTGCGCCCCAGAAACAATTTTCCGTTCTCGCCTAAGGGTTGGGTATGCGTGAATCTATGTCTTTGTAGTCAGGGTATATTCAGAGCTTATATTAATAAGCATGCTATTAATAATGTAGAATATTTATATTTTAATTCATTTTTCCCCATTGTTTTCAACTGATATTTTTTTGCTATTAAATAATTTATTTATTTATGTTTAACCCAAGTCGTATACAAAAATGACACTTGTAGATTAATATAATAAAGAAAGAGAAAATACACAACATTGAAATCAACTAAACAGACGGACTAAAAGATGATGGAGTGAAAATCGATAAAAACTAAATATGTGCTGCTCTCCTTGCAGCACGGCCAGCTGGGCTGTTACATTGGGTACTGAACACTTACAAATTACTTTACTATATCTATGCCAAGGGGGGGGGGGGAGATAATGTAAGAATTTACTGTATCTAAAGTAAAAATTATATATATAGAATTTAGATATCATAATATTTATTAATAGAATACATAAAAAATGTATTAATAAAATTCTAGTAAGTAATGATATAATTGAAATAGATATTACGAATTTAGTTTCCTAATTGCAAGTAGAGGGGAGGTGGAGGGGAGGACAGTGATCGAATTCGTACTACGTAAACAGGCGGTGTAATTAGATACTTGGTTGTGAATATGTAGTTATGTCTAGTTGAAATAGATTAAACATCTAAAAAATTTATAATAAAGAGCAAATTGGCAAAGAGAAATTTAAAATCATGAGCATTATAATATGCCTTCTTAAATTAAATTTTGTTTTTCTATTTATTTTTGTTTCCTGTTTCATTTAGTTGATTTACTGCAGTTTTACTTGTGCTTAAGTCTGCCCTGGCTAATTTTTACCAATTTTATTTACTATGCACTTTGCATTGTTTAATAAATGCTTTCTTTGTCTATATTCAGGGGATCAACTCATCTCCATCGTAACGTCTATTTGAGGACACTCCCCTGTCACTTATAAATGTCTCCTGGCAACCCTTTCCCCACAGCTTTTGCCGCGGAACCTATTAATATAAATAATTTTGTTTAGTTGTTCCTGAAATCCAAGTCCAAATGCTTCGTATGCAAATCGGCTGCATTAATCCAAAAAGTATTATGTGAAATTTTTCTGCTTTAAAAATTGAATCTAAAGGGCTGGGCACACGTAGCTTTTTCGGGCACCAATTTCAGCAGGTCAATAGGTAAGCGATAGCTGTACAAAACCAATGTCATTTGCGCGAGATTTTCAAAACTAAATATCATGGACATTATTGGTCAACTGAAAGTTATCAGTAGTTGCATGATTGATCTCAACTTATTATTTAGTTCTTTTATTATTATTAAATTCTTTTATTATTAAAATGTTTAATATTTTTAAATTTTATTTCATTAAATTTTTTTTAATAATTTTTTAAAATTCTTTCAGTTATTTATTAAATTCTTTTATTATTAAATATTTAATTATTACTATTATTATTTAGTTCTTTTGATTTTCCAGCTGAAGAAAAGGAAGCGATTGAGGATTTCTTATTTTTTTGGTGATCACGATGAAATACTGCGCTGTTCTTGTAAATCAGCACCGAAAACCAGAAAATTTTTAAAGCTCAAATCGACGCCGTTTTCATTGCAAATCGGCGTCGATTTGGTAAATCGGCGCCGAAAAAAGCTACGTGGGTCCAACCCTTAAGCCCATCGTCTCAACCAACAAGTTATATTGATTGGGTAGGGGTGAATCTACAACATTCTCATTGGGGGGGGGGGGGCAAGAGGGGTCTACTTTCGGATATTCAAGGAGCACGGGCTATATAATAATTTTTTTCTCCACATTATTGGGGAGGAAACTCCCCCCTTGCCCCTCCCAAATGACGCCCCTGTTGATTGGCTCAACCCATTTTCTCCTATCTTGTTTGGTTCTTAATATATGTAAAAGTTACTCTTTTCTTCAAAATCGGGTATATCCTGTTTTTTACCGAAAGATTTAGTTTGGAAATGGACTTATTGATGTGATATCGATATCATTTTATTGTTTCTTAAATCCTTGAAAAAAGGTCTATCACTTACAGGTCCTTCATTTTCGCAAAAAAAGTGTAATTTTTTCGCAGTGTTAAGATTTCAACGTTAAATGAGAATTTCGGCATTATTCGGTAGCTGAAACTCAGGGCTGTCGCAGGTTTGTCACAGGGAACATTAATTTTGAGTGACAATGAAAAAGATACTGCCTTTACATGGTACCAATAAAAATGCAAAGGGTGATGTTACATCTCTTTTGATGTCGTTTTTTAGATAGCCGGTAAGGGCGTATCCAGATTTTTGTTCGGGGGGAGAGGAGGTACAAAAAATTGCAAAAACCATCAAAAATTCGTTTATATAAATTGTACTTTTTAATGAGGCAGACAGAAATTTTAAGGGGGGGGGGGGGGTGGATTCAAACCACGTAACCCCTCCCTCTCTTGACACGGCCTTGATGGCCGATTTTGAATATTTTTTTGTGCCGTGTGTATTATATAATTTCTATTTATTTTTTATAGTCTTTTATTTATTTTTATAAATTTATTTTTTTATATTTTCATTTATTTTAATATATATTTTTTATTTATAGACCTGCCACGAAACCTCTTGGACTACAGGCATAAAAAGGAGAAAAAAATCCATAGCGCATACTTTTTTGCGAGGGTTAGAGAAAAATCCCCCCCCCCCGCAGAACAGACTTCGCGGTTTTCTTTAGTTTGTAGGCTTTTTTAAATTTATGCCAAGTAACATATCGCCTTTTGAAATACCCCAGCCAAAATGTCTTTAATCATCATTAATACAGGGAATAAAAGAGCTACTTTAATATTTCATTACAGGGAAAAAAGAGCAAAAATTTAAATCTCATCAATTCTTCTACAAACTTTGAAAGAAATAAAAATTTTGTGGAATAAACCTCTATGAAATGGAAAACTTGACATATTAATATATGTGAAAATCATTTGTTAACGAAGATTAACGATAAATCTTATTTGAAGACTGATATTTGAGAAAAGAGAAATAGGTTTTCCTACAACGGTATAATGAGGATAAAGCTGAGTATTAAGAATCTATTTCAAGCGAAAATATACAGATTGATTGATTTCTTGGACCACGGATGAAGTTATTGCCTCAGAGGGAACTTCCACACAACAAGTATCTTAAAACAGGGAATAGGTAGAGTCTAGTTGGGAAAGGTCGGGTCTAATTAGGGAATCGTTAGGCTCTAGTTAAGGAATAGATAGGGTCTAGTTCTAGGGTCCTTTTTTCTTTACTTTTATTCTATTATTTATTTATTTTGTTGTTGTTTAAGGTGCCGGTTTTTTAATATAATTGGGTTTGTAGGCATCTTCTGCAAGTATCTTCTTTACCATTGTATCATGTATTATAATGTTAATTTGTCGCATGCAATGAAATTAGTTTGAAAATTGAAAGAACTTGAACTAGTAAGGGAACAGATTGGGTCTAGTTAGGGACTAGGTAGGGCCTAGTTAGGAAATAGGTAGGTTCTAGTTAAATAATAGGTAAGGCTTAGTTAGGGAACAGGTAGGGTCTAGTTGGGGAACACGTAGGGTCTAGTTACGGAACAGGTAGGGTCTAGTTAGGTAACAGGTTGGATCTAGTTAGGGAACAGGTAGGGTATAGTTAGAGAATAGGTGGGGTCTAATTTGGGAGTAGGTAGGGAATAATTTTCGTGCGCATCGCAGTGTTTTTGCTTTAAATAGTTCTGAGATAAATAATCTCCCCTGGAAAACAGCATGAATAGTCGGGATAATTGATAGGACTGCCATTTAGCTGCTCCCTCCCCCGAAATATCATACATTTTTTGTTTCCTTCGCAAGATTCTATGTTTTCACATCATAGCTCATATGTTTTATAAAGTTTGGACAAATATCCTTTTATTTTCCTAACAATTCTGCCGTTATTACAGTTTTGGAAATTTGTAACCCCACCTCCCAAATTCTCTTGCTCTACGGTAATGATTCGATGATTATACATATGTATCATTCTCTTTTTATGCGGCACATGTTAACCTTTAGTGCAAAAAGTTTGAAGGGTAGGGAGGGGGGGAGGGCTAACCCCCACAAGGGTCAAACTCTCACAAAAAAAAATATTTAATCAGCGCATGGGTAGGATCATATTCAATTAGGCTATGCTTTGTGTAGGCAAATACTAGCAAGATCTAATTCGTAAATCCCTGAATTTTAATTGTTTAATTTAATTATCATAATTACGTTTTGGTATTATGAAGATGGATTTGTTGGCTGGGGGCTGGCCAGTGTTGGTTAAAATCATGTTATTTTCATGATGTTGCTCGTTTCAGTTTGGTTTCTCGTTTCGTGTGGTCCTAAAGTTATTAGTGAAATACGGGCTAGTAATTATTTTAATATTTATTTATATTTATTTGTTTTTCTCCTTTCTTCCTTGTTTCTCTGGCCATGAAGCCTTTCGAGGGAGGGATGAGCTCTTTTGTGTATTTTGTGATAATTTATTGTTGAATAGATAAACTCTGACCTATTATTTACCTTTCGTTTAAAATTATGTTGGTTTTAAACAATGTGGTTTGATTTTTCGAAACGCCAACAAAAATAAATTTTCAAAAAAAAAAATTTTAAAATATGTTTGATGAAATTAAATTAAAATTTAAATCCAAAAATTTACTTTGATTTTTACTGGGGCTTTTTTAATTTTAGTTTCTAGTTTTAATTTGATTTTTGTAAAGGCTCTTAATTTTTGCGTCTATTTTTAGTTTAATTTTTGTTTGGGGTCTTTTCATTCTGATTCTGTTCGGGGTCTTTTCGTTCTGGCTTCTGGCGCACGTAGATACGGTTGCTTATTTATTGACCCTACTAAACTCTATTTTTTTTTTGTGAAAATGAAGTTTCACTATTTTATTTCCTTATTAAAATAAAGGAAGGATATATACAATTGCTGTTTTTTGAATCTGGTTTTAATGCATAAAAATATTTGTGTAATAGCCATTTTTAGTCATATTTCCTGTTTTTCTCTAACTTTTTCGTTGTTGGATATTTTGCGGCCCGTTTGTGTTCTCGTGGTCTAAAATTATTCTGACCAAAATTAACGTTTCTGACTTTTTTAGCTGCAAATTCACTTGATGAGTGATCAGACACTATAAGTAGCCCAGAATTATAAATATTCTTCACCTAACCAAAAGCCCGTTTTGCTGAGCTTTGTCTTTCCTGCTAGGTAGGCTGGCAGCTAGGACTCTTGACTCTCTCAAACGGTCTGTAGCCTTCTGCTCTCATAAATGTCCTCATATTTCCGTTTGGTGGTCATCGAACTCTCAGTCTTCTTTTTTATCTCCTCTTCACCGTTTCACCCACTTCAGTTGGTAACTCAGACCTTCGGCCCTTCCTTGACATGGGTGGGGCTCGGTTCTTCAGCCATCCCATGATATAATTATGGAGTTGTTCCAAGGCAATTTTTCTGGATTTCTTTTTTGTTGACATTTTGTTTCAGAGGGGGGTTAGGTCTTGGGTTAAGTTCTTTAGCCATTCACATTATTCCAAGACGATTCTGCAAACGGTTCTAGCATAAAAAGTACATAGTTTGATTTGGCTTAAAATAGGACCGTGCTTTCTCCTTATTTGAGGCTCACCGTTCTTGGAATCCTGATTAGGAAAACAATAGAAACGAATATTAGCTTTTCGATGTTAGGACATTTGTTTGAAGGTAAGTATATGATAAATTTCTGACGCTTGAATAGTCATTCTACTGCAAGCGAAGTTTTTGGAAAGACATCAAAGAGACTTTCCGCTTAAGGGAAAAGTTTGTATCTTGTCAAAGTTGTTTGGGAAGATCTATGAATAAAGGTCACTTTTTGCCAAGCAATAGGTCTCCCGAGATGGGATTTAATTTATCCCATCTGGTTGTTGTTAGGGACATTTGACAGTGTGCCAAATCCAATTTCAGATAAGATCTCAACTTGTCAGGATCTCCCTCGACACACAATCCCTTAGGAAAACAGTTTTTTTCTATTACTGCAAAATCGTCTCTGCTTTCCCTGATTTCATCTTTGTAACTGTTCACCAAAAGCAATGCATTTTTTATTCCTTTTTTTTTGCGAATTGATGAAACATGCCTAGATTAAAGGGTTAAAAGGTGGTATATTATACTAGATTAAAGGGTGGTATATTTATATGTATACTTTTTTACTTGTGCTATTTCAACATATTGCCGATATAAGGCTCATCGTTGCATTGAAAGTCTCTCATGTACTTAGGGATGTCAATTGACCTAAATATAAGGGGGAGGGAAGAGGCAAAATGTATTTTGCAAAATCCGGGTGTTTTTCATACAGTATTGTTGTTTTTTCCTGTCTTTAAATGAAAATACGAAAAAAAAGCTTTTCAATGTAAGTATAAAAAAAAACTATTTTTCAAAATCTGGGTGTTTTTCATACAGTATTGCGTTTATTTTCCTTCTTGTTTTTTAATGAAAATACGAAAAGGTGTTTTTCAATGTAAGTATAAAAAAAAAATGTACTTTTGAAAATCTGGGTGTTTTTCATACAGTATTGTTGTTTTTTCCTGTCTTTAAATGAAAATACGAAAAAAAAGCTTTTCAATGTAAGTATAAAAAAAAACTATTTTTCAAAATCTGGGTGTTTTTCATACAATGTTGTTGTTTTTTTTTCGTTTTTTAAGTGAAAATACGGAAAAAAAAGTGTTTTTTAATGTAGGTATAAAAAAATATATTTTTCAAAATCTAGGGCACTCACCCCTCCCCAACCAATTACACCCCTGTCACCACTGTACAAACTATATACATCTTTTAAAAATGATGTTTGATTTCCACCAGTATTGGTTTATAAAGATTTCTAAGGCTGCTGGTTGAATAATCTGATGCTAATATTTTAATATATACATGTGCAATTAAAAATAAAAGCAGAAATTAATGTGGGTAGGGCTCTAAAATCCTCTTCTTTCTAAAAGCCACAATATAATTTGTACTTTACTGAAAAAATTCTTTTAAATGTTTTACTTTTTTTACTTTAAGAAATCAAAAATTAATTACGATTCTAAGGAATAAATATCAGCATATGTATATTAAACCGACAATGCACATTTTTTTTCAGTAAACTCATTAATTTTTTTTTTATTAAAGTACAAATTATATTCTGGCTTTTAGAAAGCATACCCTACTCATATTAATTTCTTCTCGTTTTGAGTTTGACTCTGTTATTTATTTTAATTTCTGTTTGTTTTTGGTTTCATTTATTTATTGATACTGATTTGTTGTAGTTGTATGCTTGTTAGATTATTTGATTTTATTTTTGTTCCTTTTTGGTTTAGTGGAATTCTTTACTTTTTTTGAAAAACTTATTTTGTGGAAAAAGTTTGTTTTAATTAATTATCTTAAATGACCACATATAATATTCTTTTATCTTATCTTAAATATATTCTATTATCTTAATTAAATATTCTTTATTTTATTATCTTTAATTAAGCTTCTATTATTTTTAATAGAAGATAATATTATTTTATGTGAGATAATTCTTTATTTTTTAATAACAATCTTTAAATAAATACTATATTATCTTAAATGCTCACAGATGTTGTCACAATAAGATACTACTTGATACCGTTTATATACATATCCCTTTTTCGGCAAAAGAATATACACTATAAATTGGAAATTAAGGACGTCCATTTAGAAAAATGACCACACTTTTCTACAATATAGGATAATATAGAAGAAGGAAATGTATGCTTGATTTCAACCAATAAATAATTTCAAATGATAAAGTGAAATATCAAAGGCTTAATTAACTGCTTTGTATTACTATTTCAGTTCCGTAATATGTTTACTTAAAAAAAAGTTTGTTTTAACACATATATCCTCAAGGATTTCCTGAAAAAGTCAAGCATTCTCTCTTCTTTCTTACTTCCCCCAATTTGCGTGTCGTGCTTAACTGTTGTCATGCCTTTTATCCCGAATAGGCTAAGCCTCTACTTTATTTGGATCCTTTTTATCTCTCACACGAACCTAAATTGAATAGAAATAAATTTTGATTTATTGATATTCTCTTATGTAGACTTCTTCTACCTCTAATTCTTCTGAAGATTTATTTGGATTCCTTTGTTCTCTCATGCGATCCTAAGTTGAACAAAATGTATTATGATTTTAATATTCTGACCTGTCCTAGACTCTCTTTCACCTCTATTTCTTCTACTCTTCTTCCCCAACCTTATTGGGATCCCTTTGTTCCGTCTTGCGATCCTAAGCAATTTTAGTATTCTACTCTTCTACCTCTTCTTCTTCCTCTACTTCTTCCTCTCTTCTTGTACCACTTTGGATCTTTTTGTTCTCAGACACAATCCTAAATGAAAAAAATGGACTTTGATTTTAGTATTCTACTCTTAGGCGGACACTACTCTTGTACATGTACTTCTTCTACTCTTCTTCCTCGTCTTTATTTGCATCCCTTTTTACTCTTGTACTATCCTAGGTTGAAAAAAGGACGATGATTCTAGTATTCTATCCTTACGGAGCCTTCTTCTTCTATCTCCACTTGTTCTGCTCTTTTTCTCAAACCTTTTTTGGATCCCTTTGTTCTATCCTGCGATTCACAGTTGAAAAAATGCATTATTAGTTTAGTAGTACGCTCTTACATAGACTTCTTCTAACACTGCTTCTACTCTTCTTTCTCGGCTTTATTTGGAACCAATTCTCCGCTACGATCAGATATTGTCTGAACATGTATTATGATTTACCACCAGGTAAAACAAAATTTTATTTATTCGATTCATTTTATTTAACACAAACCATCCCAAGCATTTCACGAAAAAAAACAAGTATCTCCCATCCTTCCTTTATTTTTGGCGTTTTTTGGGCCGTGCTTAACTTCTGTCATCACTTAAGTATTTTCGAAGACCACACTGCCTTTCCATGACGTACAAATAACAGTTCAAATAGGGATAAATCCTTTAGTTAGATAGTAAAAACAATAACGAAATCTTTGGATATTTCGATCACTGCATATGTGATCGAAATATCCAGAGATTTTGTCATTATTTCTATTGTCTAATCAAAGGATTTATACCTATTTGATCTGTTTTTTGCCTGTCATCACTTATTCCTGCATACGGTAAGCTTCGATTTTATTTTGACATCTTTGTTCTCTCATACGTACCTTAGCTGAACAAAAAATACGTTCTGATTTATAGTCTGCTCTTACTTAGAGTTCTTCTTCTACTTCTACTTGTTCTAATCTTCTCATAGCCAATGATACTGCTAGAATAAATATTTTTTCTTCTAAATATCCCGTTTTTAATCTCCGTATTCTTTCCTTCTTTATAGTTTTTCAATTAATTGCTACAAATTTAAAATTTGTTATTAATTCCTTAAGTGGTTTTTGTTTTGTTTATTAGGAACTAACAAGCGAGTAGCCGAGGATTTCTAAGAATGGGATTACTTGAAACAAAAGCAAAAATTGAAGACATCTTTATTGGAATTCAATGATTTGCACAGTATTTCTGTGTAAATATTTAAAAATCAATTTCCTCAAGCTTTCTTTTAAATGATTTAGTAAATTTTTTTCTCTAAAGCCTGATAGCTAAGCTTTATGGTAACCTAAAGGAAATAAAAATAAAAATTAAAATTAAAATTGGTAATTTTTTAATTTTTTTTAGTTAACAAATATTTCGCAGTCGATCGTTCTTTTTCTTCTTGAAATTGTCTGTGTAAACACTATATCTTGTGAAGACATTTTAAGAAGAAGTTACGGAATGGAATATTCATCAAAAAAGCCTCCTCCTTTAGATAATGCTCTGTAAATACCACAGTTTATATAATTATCCAGTATGATCTTTCCGTATCTCACCCATTATAAAAACCCGGACCAAGGTGCAAGTGCTCCAGAGAACGTTTTTGCAGATAGAAACATAGGCGGCATCAGATCTTTTCACGGGTAGACAAGTCAGACTGTGATCTAATCGGAAACAAGTGGAAACCCGCTATTACGAATAATGCACTTTGTTGGAAACAATCGGAAACAGACTAACCCGCTAATGCAGAAAGAAGTGGGAGGAGCTTTTTGTTCGTACCGAGAATGAAGACCAGAAATGATCTGCGATAAACTTACTGGATAATTCTATAAACTGTGGTAAATACTTGGCTATGGTAGCATATTATTTTGTTTAGATCGAAGAAACCCAGGACACTTTGAAAAATTCTCGGGTCAACTAAACCCGTCCATCAGGGACTGTCCTTGATCTTTTGGGGCAAATTGTTACTGTGATCAATGAGAATAGCTCTCTGGCCGGTCCAAGAATATATTTTGAAACTGATTTGACAGTCCTACGTAGGATGATAACGAGAAATGCGTTGCAGAAGATAATCATCATTGATGATAATTAGATGATAACTAGTTAATGATGATTAATTGATAGTTTTAATGATAATGGTAATAAATGATGTTTTGTTGATTATCATTTGTGATAACGACGATATTTAGATAATTAGAAAATATAAATGTTTGATTGGTTGATATGTACTTGTTAAATACAGCGACCACACTCAAGAAGTAAAATTAGTATAATCATAATGTAATAAATACTAAAATACGATGAAAATATAATACTTAGTAACAAAAATATGGAAACTACTACAGATAATTATGGAAAGCAGGCCGCCCAGAACGCATTATATTAAACACCTAACCAAAAACCATCTGTATATATTAAATATTTAATAAAAATGCCTGCATAGTAGTTTTTCTCTCTCAAGCTAAGCTGATTATCTCCGAGTGCACTCAGAGATACAGAGAAAAACTGGTTTTATTACAGAGAAAACAGTGTGGTCGCTGTATTTGACAAGTACCAATTGGTATTATAAATGTAGGAAGAACTAAAATGTTAGCTTCTTTTGCTTATATTCAGTGCATAAAGGGCTGAATGTGTTGTTGTTAGTTGTTTTAGGACGGGGGTAATAACAATTGATTTATTATAGTTAGCGACACTTATCTTCTGGAACGCACTCGGAGCTAACTTGAAATTAGGGACCATCCATGTGCGTGCAAAGGGAAGGGGAACTCTCTCTGAAGCAATTAAAGTAGTGGCTTAAAAATTCCTCTCCATTTGTACCCCCTCCTTCCATGAAATGTTTTGACTTTCCCTTTAAGATTACACACTTGGAGCTCCATATACTGGTGCTTTGGCCTCAACTGCAAATGTCACATACGTATAAATACTCCTATATCCAATCATTGTTCTCCTATTGAGCATACTATACAGATTCTTATTCGTTAAGGATCCAGACAGGGCAGCGTTAAAAATATCTTGTTTAACAATTACATTCTGGATGAAGGTGGAGTGCCCCACATCTTGTATTCTTCGTGGAGTCAACATATATTTTGTTTCATATGTTGATGGTCAGGGTTGCCACCGGTAGCATGAAAGCGCTATTTTAGCGCTATTACAGTCAATTTTTTGACTATAGCACCGAACATTGCTATGTAGCACGCATATTTGGACAACTGTAGCACTTTAGGAACTGACCATGGTGGAAACCCTGTTCATGGTATACTCAGTCTAAGCGTACCACTGAGCGTATTTCAGAAATCTGTTCCTTCTGTCTGATGAGTACTGTAACATTGGCCTGAAATTTAGTTCAGAAAATCCGAAGTTGTTCTTTTTGGCTTTTTAACCCTCACCAGCAAAACAGTTAATATATTTTATTATTCTTACTAATTTAAAATTATTTGCGCAAATGGGGCTTATAAAAAAAAACAACAACAAAAACATTCATTTTATGAAAAAGACCTAGGAGTGATCCCCTTAAGAGAAGACCTATGAGGACCGAAGAGACGTTGGCAAGTTAGCTTGAAGCTTATAATTGGCCAATAATATTTCTGTCTTTTATTTTATAGAACACATGCATCTGCCCCCTGGCTATGATCCGTCTACAATTGGCCGTTTTTCCTATGATACAAATACAGGAATGATGATTGAATCTCACACTGGATATCAGCTTGACCCGACTCAGCCTTTGGGCATTGCGGAGTTTTTGATGGCCAATTATCCTGTTAAAAATATGGATTATGATCCAGATGAGGGAAATTATCCGTCAGGAACTTTGATTTTTAATCTTGAAACAGGTAATTAAGGCCTTTTACGAAACTTAATAGCATGTACTGTTTTTTTTCAGTCATCAAGATGGGAATATTAGTCCATTTTTTTGAGAAAGAGAATTAATTAAAGAAAATGAATAAGATGTACAAAAATGGTTAGCTTTAAAGCTCCAGGGTGCCTCTGTAGCTAAAATAATCAATAAACACTTCATAAAAAAAAGATGAAAACAAAATATAAGAGAGGGGGAGAGAGCGAAATAGATAATGAAATGGAAAACGTACACTAAAACACAAAAGAATTGCGAATTATCGTCCAACTGTTGAAGGAAGAATTAATTTAACCACATGGTGGGTACACACTTAGGACCAGAAACATTCAACAATTTTACTTATCAACGACACTGGTTATTTCCACCACAGAAACTGGCTCTAGGCCTATTGAATTCATGTAAGATGGACCAAGAAACGACTGGAAGTGGGGCGTGGAAGGAGTAGAGCTGATAGAAGAAGAATTTTCTTCGAACAATAGCAAAATAAGAGTTGAATGAAAGTTCTTGAACTTTCAGGTCACTGAACAAAGAAATGACCGATCACCAAGGTTGAAGGGACGCAAGAAGGTGAAGATGAAGGCTTAAGAACGGAATTGATCAGTTTGCAAGTTTTGCAAATATCTTTTCCACATTTAGAAAATTCTGAAAAAAAAAATTCTAGTCAAGCCTTTCTAGTCAAGAATTGTTAATGCTCCTATAAGGTTCGAAACACCAAAGGCGAGACTAGACTTTCGACCTAAACTTTACTGACATCTAGGCTGCTATTCTTTCTACAGCTTCTTAGAAGGCCTGGGATTTAGTGAACTGCGATTTTTAAACCTAGAAGCACAAGGGGCTGTAGCACATAGATCAACAAAACAATTTAATAGACCCGTAAAAGGAGTCAAACTATGGGCAGAATTCTTGTTCGTTAAAAAAAAAATATCCCTTGAATTTTCTGTTAACCTGGACCTGAAAAGTGTTAGCTCATCTTGACTAAATTTAAGGGACCTGAACAAGGCCGTATCCAGGGGGGGGGCTACTGGGTTTGAACCCCATCTCCGTGAAAAAAAAAATCCTGGATGCGCCCTTGAACCTGAGCCTGATGTTAGGCCCTTCTGAGTCAATTTCTTTTCAAAAGTGAAAGCAGAGAGGATAGGAAAATGATCTGATCATCTATTAATACAAAATTTTGCACTTGATCAAATGAGGAGAAAATGTTATCAATCAGCCTTAGCCATAGCGACACGCGTCGGGGTACAAATTGCGGGTAAGGCTCTAGCGGCAAGTAAGGTTGAGAGAAAGTCTACTGTCGTTGAAGACGCCAAATTGCTTTGATTTAGGTTAAAATCGCCCATAATAACAGGCTCACACGGACAAGTTCGTATTGTCTTGAAAAGTTTATCAGTGATCTAAAGAAATAAAAAATAGATCGACATGGGGATTTTTACATATAAAACGATGCTTCGCCTGTAATTTCGTATCAATAAACGGGAATTCAAAGGCGCCTTTTTGACTCCTTGATAGGTCATTCTGACGACATACGGTAATTTTTTATATACGCACATGACTCTGCTTTTATATATATATATATATATATATATATATATATAGATATATATATATATATATATATATATATTATATATATATATATATATATATATATATATATATATATATATATATATATATATATATATATATATATATATATGCATATATATATATATATATATATATATATATATATTATATATATATATATGCATATATATATATATATATATATATATAATATATATATATATATTATATATATATATATATATATATATATATATATATATATATATTATATATATATATATATATATATATATATATATATATATATATATTATATATATATATATATATATATATATTATATATTATATACCCGTAATCTTAGCGGAAGGGAAAAGTGATTTAAAATCAAAACACAAATGTACCAGTAATTCCAAAATTTGATACATTCTGTCCATGACAGCCTTTCTCGTTTTAAACCTTGCTTTAAACAGATACACTGGTGATCAATTTAATGAAGTTCATTTATAATATTTCAATAAAAAGAGACTCAGTACATTCCCTTCTCATTATAAAAAAGCTGTATTGGTCGTATTAATAAAATTCGAATTACTAGACATGCTGTATTTGTAGCCTGAATACAATTCATAAAACTTCGATTTTTGAACGGTCGATTCATTTGAACTCGCTTGATACACTGTTCTCCTAATTCTGTGATTTTAAATAAACACCGAATTTAAAAAAAGAAAAGAAAATCTGAACTAATAGAAATCAACTAGAATGGCCTCTTCACTGAGAAGCTGTTTTTTCTTTCACAAAAAGTGTCTCTAAAAGACTTAAACTGTCTAACTTCAGATTTTGAAGCTAAATAGAAAACTAGTTTTCACATTAATCAGCTGGCCGTGCTGTCACTAATTTTGCAAATTTTTTTTTTAGGGAGGGATTTTCCTCAAGAGATTTTTCCATTTTTTCAAGGAGGGATTATTTTGATTTTTAATTTTGTTTTGCTTTTGGAGGTATTTGTATTTATCATTGAGGACGGCTTAATAGTGGTCTTTGCCGAAGTAGCTCAAAACTCTAAATGCTACAAACTATAAACACCCCCTCCTCCTAAAAGATCAAAGAGACGAAGCTCTTAAACTAAATCAAGCATGTCAAACCCATTTATCACCAATATTTGTTACAGAACGCCAAATCTTTATCTTCATTCAAAGAAAGGTTAAATGAAGAGCAAGTAACTTTCTACTATCAAACTCACAGGTTCCACGACTCCCTCTAGTCTCTATAACATTAAAGAATATCTTATGACCTGATGTTCATCTGCAGATATAAATGATTAAACTTTCAAATTTCTTTATCTAATTTAAGCTATTCAGAAGCTAAATCGATGAACTTCACTTATCGAGGGTTTTGATATTTTCAGATCAAGGAAATTCATTGGCTCGTAAAAATTAGATTTGGTATCCCAAGCTGACAAAAATAAGCTGTTGATTAGGAAAGTACATTGTGAATTATATCGGGGCGGGAAGCCAAATTCCATAAAAGAGTGGATTGGGCTGTTGAAGCTCTTAGGTGAATTAAGGGGAATAAATTAATCCAATCTAATTGTATAAAAACTATATAACTCATATTAATAATTATATAAGAACCATAGAAAAAATATGTAAAATTCGCACAATTTTGCAGAAAATGGAGGGATCCCACATTGGAATTAACTCCGCTCTCACCTTTTATTTGAAGGTTTTAGCGTCCGAGAATTTTATTCACGAAACATAAAAATCGCGAAGAAAGGAAGAAAACGAGGATAATTAACAGCCAGTAAAAACACTGGCTGTTAATTGTCCTCGTTTTCTTCCTTTCTTCGCGATTTAAGTTTTATCATGATTAGCCAGTGTGGGTCAGAAATTATTTATTCACGAAATGTATTATTAATTATTATTTATTATTATTTATTTATTATAAATCATTTATTCACGAAAATGTATGGGAGGTGGGTAATGACTCTTTAAAAAACTTTTTAGAACATTTTTAGAACTTTTTAGAACAAAACTTTAAAACTCTTAAAACATTTTTCAATATCTAGGGAGGGAAGTAAATTTTGTTTTTAGCGATTGTTTCAATGAAAATACCAAAAAAGAATTTCTTCAAAATCTATGGGTAATTGTCCCCCCCCCTCTCTCACTCTTGTTGGTACCCCTGAACTTGATTGACTTTTTGCTTTATGTATTTGTATAGATGTTCCTAACATGAGGATTATACCCTGAATAGGTAACAATAATAATAAAACGGTTTTTGAGCACTAGATAATTTCTGTTCTGAGACACATTCAGTAACTTCTTTCGGAATTGTGCTTGTTCGTTTTATAGATTTGTTTTTTCTTATAGTTGGACGCCAAAACCACTCAGACGTTGCTAATTTGTCGTTTATCTCAGCATCAAGGCCGTATCCGGACGAGGGGGTTCGGGGTTCGGGGTTTGACAACCCCTTTTATAAACATATGAAGAAATATAAACATGTAAAAACACATTTTAAATAAGTTTAAACACACGTTTTAAATAAGTTATAAACAAATTTTTAATAAAAATAACAAATATACAAGTTTTATTGATATATAAACAAATTTTAATGCGTCTTTTTAAAGTTCTTTTTGTAACCCCCGCCCCAGAGAACCCCCCCCCCCCCCTCGAACAAAAATCCTGGATACGACCCTGTTCATCATGTCACTCATTCCCAATGTTATCTGGCAACTAGGTAATTTTCTCTGTACAAAAGCAACAGCTATAGAAGAGACGATTCTGTGTGAACATAACAGAAATTAAATTTTCTCACTGATATAATTCACCTGTATTCTTTCTTTTTTCCTTGCAATCTTTTTTTTTTTCCTTTGTAAACAGGATGAAGAGCAGAGAGCTGTAAATTTTTGGTAAGCGTTTGGAAGCCCCTCTATGTTGGAGTTTCTAGGTTAATTGTGCATCCATACAACGATGTAGGAGCTTTCACACTAGCATAACTTAAGGCTTTACACTACGGTCTGTAATCTCCAGAGCAACCTTCATCCTTAACGTAAACAGTGCCAAGTAGACTCGATCTCTTCTTAGAATGTTACGTTACGCGAATTTATTTTATGCTAGGAAAAAGTCGGGTGACGAGAAATGGATGGCTGTATGTCATTTTCTTATTCAAAATTTATGTTTTGCTTGTGCTGTTCTCTAGTAGCATGGTGGGGTATACAGCCGTGTGGGAGGAATATGATGACTTATTTTACTTGTAGCGGTTGAATTTTTTGTTGACTCAATTGGTGAATAAATCTATATATCCATCTACCTATCTATCTATTTATTGGCCTATCCATCTGTCTATCTATATTTGTTTGTGTTTTTGTTTTGCTTGTGTTGTTCTCTAGCAGCATGGTGGGGTATAGAGCCTTGTAGGAGGAATATTGATTTATTTTACTTGTAGCGGTTGAATTTTTTGTTGACTCAATTGGTGAATAAATCTATATATCCATCTACCTATCTATCTATTTATTGGCCTATCCATCTGTCTATCTATATTTGTTTGTGTTTTTGTTTTGCTTGTGTTGTTCTCTAGCAGCATGGTGGGGTATAGAGCCTTGTAGGAGGAATATTGACTTATTTTACTTGTAGCGGTTGAATTTTTTGTTGACTCAATTGGTGAATAAATCTATATATCCATCTACCTATCTATCTATTTATTGGCCTATCCATCTGTCTATCTATATTTGTTTGTGTTTTTTGTTTTGCTTGTGTTGTTCTCTAGCAGCATGGTGGGGTATAGAGCCTGTAGGAGGAATATTGAAGTATTTTACTTGTAGCGGTTGAATTTTTTGTTGACTCAATGGTGAATAAATCTATATATCCATCTACCTATCTGTCTATCTATATTTGTTTGTGTTTTTGTTTTGCTTGTGTTGTTCTCTAGCAGCATGGTGGGGTATAGAGCCTCGTAGGAGGAATATTGAAGTATTTTACTTGTAGCGGTTGAATTTTTTGTTGACTCAATTGGTGAATAAATCTATATATCCATCTACCTATCTGTCTATCTATATTTGTTTGTGTTTTTGTTTTGCTTGTGTTGTTCTCTAGCAGCATGGTGGGGTATAGAGCCTTGTAGGAGGAATATTGAAGTATTTTACTTGTAGCGGTTGAATTTTTTGTTGACTCAATTGGTGAATAAATCTATATATCCATCTACCTATCTATCTATTTATTGGCCTATCCATCTGTCTATCTATATTTGTTTGTGTTTTTGTTTTGCTTGTGTTGTTCTCTAGCAGCATGGTGGGGTATAGAGCCTTGTAGGAGGAATATTGAAGTATTTTACTTATAGTGGTTGAATTTTTTGTTGACTCAATTGGTGAATAAATCTATATATCCATCTACCTATCTATCTATTTATTAGCCTATCCATCTGTCTATCTATATTTGTTTGTGTTTTTGTTTTGCTTGTGTTGTTCTCTAGCAGCATGGTGGGGTATAGAGCCTTGTAGGAGGAATATTGAAGTATTTTACTTGTAGCGGTTGAATTTTTTGTTGACTCAATTGGTGAATAAATCTATATATCCATCTACCTATCTATCTATTTATTGGCCTATCCATCTGTCTATCTATATTTGTTTGGTCTTGTTTGCTTGTTTGTTCTCTAGCAGCATGGTGGGTATAGAGCCTTGTAGGAGGAATATTGAAGTATTTTACTTATAGTGTTGAATTTTTGTTGACTCAATTGGTGAATAAATCTATATATCCATCTACCTATCTATCTATTTATTATCCTATCCATCTGTCTATCTATATTTGTTTGTGTTTTTGTTTTGCTTGTGTTGTTCTCTAGCAGCATGGTGGGGTATAGAGCCTTGTAGGAGGAATATTGAAGTATTTTTACTTGTAGCGGTTGAATTTTTGTTGACTCAATTGGTGAATAAATCTATATATCCATCTACCTATCCATCTATTTATTGGCCTATCCATCTGTCTATCTATATTTGTTTGTGTTTTTGTTTTGCTTGTGTTGTTCTCTAGCAGCATGGTGTGGTATAGAGCCTTGTAGGAGGAATATTGAAGTATTTTACTTGTAGCGGTTGAATTTGTTGTTGACTCAATTGGTGAATAAATCTATATATCCATCTACCTATCTATCTATTTATTGGCCTATCCATCTGTCTGTCTATATTTGTTTGTGTTTTTGTTTTGCTTGTGTTGTTCTCTAGCAGCATGGTGGGGTATAGAGCCTTGTAGGAGGAATATTGATTTATTTTACTTGGAGTGGTTGAATTTTTTGTTGACTCAATTGGTGAATAAATCTATATATCCATCTACCTATCTATCTATTTATTGGCCTATCAATCTGTCTATCTATATTTGTTTGTGTTTTTTGTTTTGCTTGTGTTGTTCTCTAGCAGCATGGTGGGGTATAGAGCCTTGTAGGAGGAATATTGAAGTATTTTACTTGTAGCGGTTGAATTTTTTGTTGACTCAATTGGTGAATAAATCTATATATCCATCTACCTATCTATCTATTTATTAGCATATCCATCTGTCTATCTATATTTGTTTGTGTTTTTGTTTTGCTTGTGTTGTTCTCTAGCAGCATGGTG